>JARHVA010002826.1:317500-322500 GCA_037957365.1 Torreya grandis | reverse complement strand
AAATATTGTATGTAAAACTATAATATTTTCATTGTTAAATCATATGATTAAATTGGTTTGAGTGAATAAATTATTGCTTTGAATGAAATTTATACTACCCTGCTTGGTAGGGACTAATAATCTCTCATTGGTCATTCAAAGAGAGTAGAGCATGTTTTGGTATATAATGGATATGGATTGAATATTTGAAACACCACATTTTTTCAAACACTTGGAATCAATCTAAACTCTATTAATAAATATGATAAAAATATTAAAATCTTTAATAATATCCATTTCTAAGTGCTAAGATCAATTAATTTGGATGACATCAGGCCCTTAAACATTAACTACTATGGTTCATGTAATGTCAAATCATTTTCATTAAACACTACTCTTTGGTAGACCTTGGATGCATGTTATAGAGGCAATGTCATCCAAATCACATAAATGTTTAATTTTTTTTCACTACGAATGTTTGCATACATGTCCTTTCAAGTTTTGAAAAATTGTGGAACCTAGTGATGGATTTGTACTAAAATCTATTGATTATCATTACTTCATAATACCTCCATTACAAGTTCTACCAATGAAATAAATACATACATATGAAATTGGAGAATCAAGCAAAGCAAATGAAAATGAAGTAGATGAAAATATATAGCTTAATGAAGAAATAGTAAAATAATCACTACATAAGTTTAAAGTGTAAGAGGAAAAATATGAGATCTTCCTTTTTTAGTCAATATAAAAGATCCAAATAGAATATTTATTGAGGATGATAGTGATGAGTGAAATGATAATGTAATTCCAATGAATATAGATGATTATCTTTCTCATCTTAACTTTATATCTATGGGACCAAGAGAGTATCACAATGATTTGAACATAGTCAACACCAATAAATTACAGGGTTCTCTTTATGTGAAACAAAATCCAAGTAAATTGAAAATAACTCTTTCAACCAATCATAAAGATATCAAAGTAAACACTTTTTATAATATCAATTTAAATGAAAATATCTATTAATAATTTATCTATTGAGATAATATTCGTGAGATATAGTATGACTCAATCATAGGAGGCACTACACATTTCATAGTGTATCAATGATGAATATCTAATGTTTATGCAAAAATTAGTCAACAATGTAGAGTTTTTAGATACATGACTTTCCATCATATTTTAAGTTACTAATGTACAAGACAAATCAAGTATTATACTGCAAATAATACTTGGTAAGAGTTTATTTATTATACCTTTCACTTGAAATAGAGTTGTGGGTTGATTATCACATCAAGAAAGGAAGTCCTTTTATAGTTATAATCAAATAATTGAGCACAAAATAGACATTTATGAAACCTTATAGTAAAATATTTAGAATTTTAAGGATTAAAGGGTCATCATAGTAATATAAATACACAAAAATACACTTGGATTAGTTTACAACCAAAACCAACACATAAATAGATTGGCTAAAGTGTTTAAGGGTCCATAGATGGACCCACTGACTATTTAGGTATATAGGGAGTATGATTGTAAGAAGTTCATTTCCATTAAGAAGAGGGGGAAAATACATGAAACATTCTAATTTTACAACAATTGGGTCATATGATATATGAATTATAACACATTATACATTGAAATGGATTAATAAGATGTATTACATTAGTAACTTCTTGTGGGCCAAAGGTTGTGGATACAATGATACTTGTGATGTGTACCAAAGCAAATTATGTGCTACACTTATAAAAAAATGGTTAGAACAAATTTAAGATATAATATATACTTCAAATAAGTGCATTAATATAATGTTTGAAAGGAATACAATAAAAAATTTCCATGTTCGATATAATGAGCACTAAAATATCAAATATTCAAGGATAAATGAAATGACATGATTTCATAATATGACATGTGATCCCTTATATACAATTGAATAAAATGCACTTCATATGAAATATCCATGAAATAATAAAGGAGAAAAGGAATATGATAGATATACCAAGGTATAATGATGCTAATTAATGACATATGGAAATTTGATACAATTTTATTTCCAAAGATTAACACTCTATCACTGGGTTCTCCATATGATTTTAGGCATGCCATTGGATATGATCTTAGGATTGTAAAAAACACATAATTTCATTTCAAAAAATCCATAAATATTATAATAAAAAAATTAAATGTAGGACCTATACACAACATACTTTACCAGTTTACATGATTGATTGATGTTATTTATAATATACATGGAATTACATATATATTTAATATGCACATGCTTTTCATGTTACACATGAGTGGGATACAATATATATAGGTTACATATGATACATGGTGGCAAAAATGCATGAAATTATTTACACCAAGGGGTTATCATTATACATTGAGTGCATGCCTACATTAGGGGTATCATTGTACACTTATTGTGTTATATATTTATATGGCATTTCATTGATCATATTGAGCTACTTATATTTTTCATACATCCTTATCTTGTGTATAATAATTAGGGTGATATATATATATATATATATATATATATATATAGTACTATATTATATTTGATAATGGCATTGGTTGATTATGTTGATTGTAATTAATTGATTTATACATGTTTGATGCTATGTATTTTTACATGTGTGATTATTGATGTGTTATACACTGAGTGTTATATGTGTGCATTGATTTTTTTTGTCACATCATGTGTCAGATGTGTTATAGTATCCTCTAGTCCATGTCATGTCTATGTTAGGTTAGAGTGAATTTATGTCATGTATTTAGTGCTTGTGTTATTCATGATCATGATATGGTGTACCTATGTGTGTTTACATGTTGTTAAACTTGGTGTTGTGATTTCTATCATGCATGCTTTATATTATTTACAATGGCATGAATGATATCATATATCTCTTGAATTTCTTATTACTATGTGCCTAATTGATATATCTTCTTATAATGAAACGTGCATTCCCATTGCCTTGGATACATGTTTCATATATGATTTGATGATCAAGTCTTTATATGATAATATATCTTATCATATGTAAATATTGTACATGATGAAATTTCTTTATGTAACACATGATGTACATAAATTTTATTTTGAGATGAGTGACTCACATGCTTCAACCTCACCTTATAAGTGGGGCATATGGTGGGCTTTTCTTAGATATTCAGGCCTTGAAAGACCAAAAAATAATATTTTGGGTCATATTATATGATTCAAATGAGATAGATTAAGTATATTGAAGCATATTTGGGTCATTTTAAAGGATTTTGAGGACCAATTGACATATTCTATGAAATTTTTTGACATATTTTATGGGTCAGATAAAAAATGATCAAATTTATCATAATGAAAAAATGATAAAAGGATTATGGCATTCTATATCACTTCAAGATATAGATGCATCAGATTTTGGGCATGAATGTTGTTCATGAATATATATTTATATTTATATGTTGAGGATCCATAGTATTAAATAATAATTTTGGATCTAAAATCCATATTTAGGGATTGATTTAGGGTTTAAATTTACATAAAAACCTATTTTGAGGTTCCACCTTTACATACAAGCATGTTTTGTGGTTCAATAAAAATAATTATGTTGATGTTTTGAGTAAAGTGGTTGAGGTTTTGTGCCTCGCATATTCTATTATTTTTCCTTCTCCAATGGGTGTTGATACATTTATACTTCTCAACTAATGGTTTTGATAGTTGCATCTCCTTGGGGTATAAATAGCATATGACATTATCTAATGAATTCAAATGGAAAATTGGTTTTCATTTCTCAAGTGCATTCTTTTATTGAATTTTTATCTTCAATTAATTTAGTAATCTAAGTGTCTCATATTTTATATCATGGGTGGACATTAATCTGTACATATTCCTTGCAAGTTTTTATAAGGAACAACCAAGATATTTGGGGCATACTTGGAAACAAAAAATGTGGTTACACATAGGTACCATATGTATTTATTCTAGACTTTTAATATATAATTTTAAATACTAGAATAAAATAGGAGTATTTATAAAAACCTAAATTTGGTATTAAGACACTCATAAATATTAAATTTAACACATATAGATATACTTATACTTGTGAGTACACATTTGACTCTTAAACACACTTTACCCTATCCATTTTCTTATATATTGTCTTTCCCACCCCAATTTCTATCACTGATATTAAATATATCCCTATTTTATGCCATAATTTTTTAAAATCCTAAGTATATTGTCACCGTATTCTAGATCTTTGATTTTCCCTCTCTAAATAAGGTTGATAATAGTTAACAATTATGGTTGCCACATGTGTCCACATTTTTTGAAAGGGTCACAATATTTTTGATGTCTAATTTTTTATTTCAAACACCTCCATCAGGTTTGGATATACACATTTACTATGTTAGTTATGGGGGGAAATACCAAAGAGTCATATATAAACACAAATCAAGCCTGAAGCCATAATTATCTTACACTATCTATAACTCATCTTGGAAAATATTATCATGCTCGATAAATCCATAAGAAATAAATAGACATTATCAAAATGGCATACACAACTAAAAATACCTAAAAATAATAACCCAACATCCAAGTCCACATACAAAATGTAAGGTCAAAGTTGCATGTTGTCAAATGTCAAAATCTAAAAGCATTGCATTATATTCTAGTGGATTAGGATTGAGCACACATATACCCAGGTGGGAGAGATACATGTCATTTGAGCCATATTTAGATTATTTTAATGTATAAAAAATTTAATCACTCAACAAGGAGTGGTCAGGGCTATCTAGCCCAACTTTCTAACCTATTTTTATAAGTCAATATAGTGTTGAAAGTGAAATTAGGATTTTAAGGCAAAGAAAATAAAAATAAAGATTTGTGTAAAGGATCGAGGGAAAATAAATATGCATAAATCATATATAAATTTAGGTGTAATGATATATTGTAAAATGTATTAGAAAAATCAATCTAGATAGTACCAACATACAATGGAGATAATAGG
>JARHVA010002826.1:260000-312500 GCA_037957365.1 Torreya grandis | reverse complement strand
ATTGCCTTAATTCCTTATATAGACATATCTTGTGTAAACTCAAGAACTACGAATTAAATGATAAACTATTATGATATAGATAATGAAATTAAATGGAGGGATAAATCACAAAATAAAATAATTCATAAAATTAATTCTCATGCTCAAGGTGGGATTAGCAAAAATATCCCTTATAACTTTCCTCAAGATCCATGGCTTATAATATAATCTACTAAATATTATTATATTATTAAACAAATAAATAAAATTCATGCAAATAAATATATTTTAGAATTATGTACAAGGTCTATTGTTTAAAAATATATTATTTACAAGGCCTTAGAAATCAATACTTTTCCAATTAATACTCAACCTTTTCACTTCTATTATATTGTTAGATATTTATTGGATAGTGATAACCTTATTACATTTGAACATGATGAATTATATCCAAAATATATTGTGGATCAAAATTTACCCTTGATCAATCAAGTCATAATAAAAAAACTAGGCATCTTACCCTTGATCAATCAAGTCATAATAAAAAAACTAGGCATCAAAAGAGTCCTTGTGTATAATAGTTCACGATTAAACATTTGTAGTGAGTTATTTCCCAATACAATTGAAATTATAAGACAAACCCTCATAAACTCAAATATTATCATTAAGGATTTTTATAGTCAACCAATAAAGGATTTTGGATCAATCTATTTGAATATATCCCTTGGACATAATATTTTAGCCATTAAATGTCAATTGATACCTAATGATATTATCTATAACATCTTACTTTTGAGAACATGGATCCATGATATGAGAGCTATCCCATCCATATAACATTTGTTTGTTTCATAATCCATGAGGAAATTGTATATACATGTACTATAGCTTATGTATCATTCATTTTTTGTAAAATATTATCACTCAATGACAACATTTTATCACATCTAAATAATAATCATCCACCTATTATGACACCCCACAAAGTATTAAAACAAATGAACTAACAAGATTTAAATGGGGTGAAATAAGCAAAACAAAAGAGGATAGTTGTAACCAAACTAATAACATAGATGAATATTTATCCAAACTTAATTTTACATCAATTGGGAATATAGAGATGATATGAGTAGATCTAACATTAAAATAAACTCTATTTTACCTTGTAATACTATATACGACCCATTCAATCATCATCGAGTATTGAAAATCTATCCAAAGATGATAAGAGTAAATGACCTATGGTATATATATTTTGTAATACTAATAAGACAAAAAACCTCTTATCTTGGTTTAAAACACTTTAAAAAATCATTGATTTGGATTAAAATACATATGAAAAATTTAATATAAAGGCTAAGGCTTAGGTAAAATGGGAAATGTATCACAAAACCTATTATTACAAATGCTTATAAACTTAAGAAAGGTATTGGATATAGTGAGGACATTAAATTTCAAGACTTACATTTTCAAGTGGATAATGGATAATTAAGAGCTCATAACCATGAGAGTGATATAATAGACATATTTTTACATAACCACTTTTCCAAATTCTACAAAGAACCACTCACAAGAAATAGAAAATATCATGCATTTACAAGTTATACACCTTGAGTTAATTGAGCCACTTAATCTAAGATCCCCTATTTAGATACATTTTCCAATGATGAAACCATTCAAGAATATTTGGTAATGAATGTATATTTATTGAATTCCTATCATAATTATATATTCCATTTCACATTGAGAAACCACACTTATATTGGGGGAAATGATTCATTACACAGTGATGTAAAAGTTACATTAGATTGTTCAAACAATTACCAACCATATCTTATGTAGAAGATAGATGAACACTATTGAATGAAGAGATGATTGCTATTAACATTAACATTAGTGACACAAAAAATATTGTAACATTAGATGCCTCATTAACTCTTGAAAATAAAAAATTTACACTAATTTATTAAATGAGTATCATGATATCTTCACCTAATATTATGTAGGTATGCCTAGATACTAAACCTGTATCACAATCTATAACCTAGATATAAATATTGATGCAAAAATTATATATAAAATATTATAAATATGCATCCTAAAGTCACTTTATTGGTTAAGGAGAAAATCCAAAAGTTACTCAATGCCATTTTTATATGACCTATTGATTATTGAGATTAGATTTATAATATAGTTCTATTTGATAAGCCAACTAGGGATATTAGGATTTGAATTTATTTTTGAGACATAAGTAAATCATTTCCCAAGGATTAATCCCATTACCCAAAATTTATATGATATTTGATTCTATTGATGACCATAAGATGTTATCCTTTATAAATTTATTTTTTAGTTATAATCAAATAAAAATCAATTCTATTGACCAACACAAAATTGTATTCAAAACTAGTAGGGAAAAATTTACTCTGCTATCATACATTTTGGTTTGAAAAACACAAGTTCCACCTATTAAATATCTATGCCACATATATTTTGTGATTATATACATGACGTTGTATAGGACTATATTGATAATATACTAGGAAACCTAGATAACATAAAAACTATATACATTATTTCAAAAATATATTAGAAGGATTAACTCAAATATGTATTAATATTTTATATTTTATTGGGTAAAATGCTTTTAAAACTAGAGCTATGAATAGAGGAGGTGAGGGTTTTGATAGCTAGACCCACATTCAGGTACAATAGAGAGGGTAAAAAGGATCCCCCTAATAATCAAGTATAGCAAATAAGGTTTAAGTCTCCCCCAACCTTTAACAAGTGAAGTAAAGGTACCCATGACCTTGGCAACACAAAAGGGTTTTAAGGATCCCTAAACCTAGCAAAACTGAACAAGGAACAACTAGAGGGTTTGAAGGCTCCCAAAACCTAGAGGATTATGAGGGTTTTAAGGGTTCCTAAAATTGGGGGTTTTAAGGGTCCAATAATCTATATTACATAAAGATGTTATGAAATAAATAATTTATAAGGGTTTTCATCCTTCATAATGTCTTCCTTTAGGATAATACAAAATAGAAGTTCAACTGAAGGAGGAGGTCTTCAGTCTCTTAGGTTATCCCCATAGCTAAGTCATAGTAAGTGGGTTTATCTTACCAATAAGATACACAACCTTTACAAAAAATATCAAGGGGGTTTTAAGGCTCTTGCAACCATTGAACATGAAACATGAGGGTTTTAAGGTACCCACAACCAAAGGTTTTAAGGATATTTCAAATTTGATTACACAAAGGTGATACAAAATAGATAATTTGGAAGGGTTGACACCCTTCATCATGTCATTCTTGAGGACATTGTCTTACATAAGACCTTATTTAGGGTATTTTGCATAGCATCCACATAGTTGGATCATATTAAGAGGATTTATCCTCCCACTAAGATTCACAAAGTGGATTCCTCTATATTCCAATCTAGTGATGCAAATTTGGTTGGGACTCCTATATCTTCCCCAAGCCAAAACACCTTAAGTTGAAGATGGACCTCCAAATATAAGGTCATCATTATAGTTATCTCTCATCCTCCACATTCCCGAAGTATGTCATGAATATAAGCCTATCTAAGTGGAACCACAACCCCCTAAGAGGCCTTGTCCATGTCAAATCTGTTTCCAACAAAACTTGAGAAATAGCTAATGAAACACAAAATTTGTGGTAGGAAAGAGTGAAATCCTCTATCATCTACTTTGATATAGCTAAAGGTGACTTCCATTAAACAAAACCCTCCTAGGTTCAATGTCTGAATTTCCTCAAAAAGCACCTCAAAATTTGACCATTTTCTTATAGTACTTAAGTAAAATAAATGGATCTCTCCATTATTCAAGTAACCAAATGGAATAATGGTAAGGCCTCCTCTAATGTCCATGTCATTCGAGTGACTAAGGGAATGAGTTCCACCACAACCCATCATATCTTGATAATATTGTATGGGGTGAGATCCCTCATCATACATCCTATAAAGGGTTTGTATAAAAGTGGGCTTATTTTGGAAGGAAAAGATATGAGGGGAAGCACCAACAGCCTCACATGTATCCATTACTCCCCTACCCACTCAAGACACTAATAAAAATCCAACATTGGGTGAAGTAACCCATGCCCTTCTGCTAGTAAAGTCATAGGTCTGTGTAGAAAGATAAAAACATTCCATCCTCTGCAAACCAAAAATTATGTGGAGCTTTAACCACCCCAACCATTCTCTAGACTAAAAAATCATTTCCAAACAGGCTATAAATGCTAGTTTAATATGTAATAAATTCTTCCCAATCCATAGATAACATCTATTTAACCATGGCCATGCCCTTATCAAGTCCACCTACTCCCCATTTAGATCTATTCAAACACCTCATGTGTTGCCTGGGTGGGAGTTCCATCTAACTTAGGATGTAGACTATGTGACCACCATTCTTCCAAGCCATTTTCAATCCTTAAATTCCACTTTACATCCCCATCACCATACTAGTCGTCAAATTCCTTTGCCCCTGGTCACCATCCTCATCATCATCCCCACCACCTTCCTCCTCACCTGTGGCTTCTCGCCCACACCTAGTTTCAAATTTTCCTTTTGTTTCTTTCCCCATCCTCATCATCATATTATAATCCCTAATGGTAATGTAAAATATTATGAAATATGTAGTAATATTGAATCCTAATAAATGTGGTAATATAAAATCCTATGAAATATGTCTTCAAGGTTACATCAGGGAAAAATATTGTGTTTCATTATTTCTCAAAGAGGTGTCAAATTTTATCCAATGAAAGTTCAATCCATCATTGAAATGCCTCCTCCTAAGATTATTAAGAAATTGAGAATCTTGCAAGGAAAAATTCATAAAATTAGATGATTTATTACTCAATTAGTGGATGCAATCTAGCCATTTTAAATATTATTATACAAAGATATCAAGTATTCATGGGATGAAAAAGTTCAACTAGTTTTTTATTCAATTAAAAATAACTAGCTAATCCTCTTGTCATAATTCCATTCATCCTTAATATACCACTATTATTATACATCTATTCCAAAAAACATGCATTAGGAAACTTTATTTCACAATATGGCGATGATCACAAATAAGTATCCATTTATTATATAAATCAAACCTTAGTAGACTATGAGAAAAACTATAACTTAATGGAAAATTTATGCTTAGATATTATGTCTATGACATTGAGAATTATGCGCTACATGCTTAATAAAGAAACTCAAGTGATTTCCAATATTGATCCTTTCAAAAATATGATGTCTAATCCATATACCTCTATAATAATATCCAAGTGGGTCATGTTACTCATGGAGTTTTATATTAATTTTGTATCACAAAAATTAGTAAAATAACATGTCATCATAGACCAACTAGTTGAGCCTCCCATATTAGACCACACTCTTATAGATGACACATTTCCATACAATTTTGTTGTGTACTAGTAAAAATAATAATTTAACTATGTACTTTGATCGATCCAAATTACCTTTAGGTATGGGAGATGATATTGTATTGATTATGCTCTAAGTACATACTATGCAATTAGCATAATGATTGAGTTTTTCATGTACCAACAATATATATTAATATGAGTTATTGATTCTATGACTCCATGAAACACATGCTTTAAATATTAAATTTATCAAATTGTATGGTTATTCTCAAATTTTTATTAATCAAGTCACATGTGCTTATCAAATAAAATAAAATAAATGAATCCCCTATGAATATTTAGTACTTTCTTGGATTGTCTGTTTGATGAGTTTGAATTAATAATACTCCTAGAAAAATTAATTGGCACATGGATGTTATGGCTAGTGTTGTATCCATTATTACTATTGACATCATAGATGATTATGCCATCTTTGTTATCAAGAGATTACAACAACCTACCACTAAGTTTCAAAATTTAGATGCCTTAGATGTGTTTTCACTAGAGAGTGCTACAAATAAATCAGAATGGTACTTAAACATATAAATTTTATTATTAGAATAAATTATTCCCCCTATTTTTTCAAGAAATGAAAAATAAAATTATATAGATTCCACTATATATTTTATAACCAAAATATCATATCAAGATCACTCAATAGGCATGATAAGGTATTAAAAGAAAATTAAAAAATAGATATATATTTAAGGAAAATAAAGGTAAGATTAATCTTGATTGGTTATGTCCCTTTGTTATAAAAAGTGTTCAAGGGTATACCTCCTAACTACATTAGAAAGAAAACATTTTAAAAATCCAATGAATACTATGCACTTGAAAAGATTTTACACTTGAGTATTTAATTTTTGATTGGTTATTTTTTTCACATATTTCATTTTCCATTTGGATTTGGTTGTTTCATTTTGCATAGCACCTTTGTGCACTTTTTCCTACTATCATTTTTCATAACTTCCATTTTTACTTTTCTTTGGTTATTTCATTTGATTTTGACTTTCCTTTGCACCTATAGTCATCTAAAATGTGAGAATTGGTAGCTTGAGTGTGGCTTATGATACCCAACCCATAAGTCCCTCTTGATTTCTCTCATGACCCTCATAAGCATCTTTTCATTGATTCCCAGTCATCTATAGCCTTCCAGATAGTGATTCCACATCCTCTAGGAAGCATTTCTAGTGATGATTCGATCCCCCTGGGTATCATTCCTTTAGGACAATAGCACCCAAGTTGGACTATAACAGTGGACCCTAGGGTGTCCATTTTTTATGATCCTATCTAAGTGCATTTTAATCTCTATTATTTAGTTCCTTCCAATATCTATCTTCCTTCTTGTCGGCCTAATGTAAATACATTTAACCCATGACCAATAGATCCTTATAAAATCCCATTCAAAGTTCATTTAGAAAGGGTTGGCAATTATTACAAAACAAGCAAGAATACAAGAAAAACCACTAAGGCAATCTTCCATATTCTCTACATACAACCAGCCAATACAACTATAAGCCTATTCAAACCCTCACACTAGTCCCTAGCCACCTCAAGTAGACCTATTTTAACATTTTACATCTTCATATACACTATTGCACAAAGCACTTCAAGTGGGAGAACTACATATGGCTTGATCCCTCTTCAGAATATTGGTATGTAGGCAATATTCCCATATAAGGGGTGTGGATACATGTTCAGTGCATCTTACATAGACTAACCCCCTTTTTTCCCAAAATTTTTAAAATCATAATGGAGTCTAGGGTTTAAAGACTAAATCATCTCTACAGGGAGTTCTGTGGACATCCAGTAGTCAAAATTTCATAGGCAAACTCACATAGACACAACAAATAAAACCCAAAAAGCTTAGGTCTCTTAGACAATAATGGTAGAAGAAGACTATAGCATCAGACCCCAAGGAATCCTATTTTAGTGCTCTTATCCTTTCACAAAACAAAGGATAGATCCTAGTTTGTGACATTATCCTAGTCTTTCACAGTGAATTCCAAACTCTGTCTCAATCATCTCAATCAGTTTTTAGCTAAGTCTTATTTTTTCCACATTTATTGCTATTTATAGAAAGGTTAAAAACAGAGTTAAATTATATAAATTAGTAGCTTAATTATTACATTTTTATTTGTTAATTTTATTGTTTAGTCCCTTAACTAAATTAAGAATAATACACTAATATTCCCAAAATAGTTAAATCATTTGGTGAACCCAACTTTGTTTATGCATAAATCCTTGAAACCCTCAGGTAAATTCCTTGTTAATTTTTACAATATTTTTTTTATTTTTTACTTGCATATTTTAATCAAAAATTCAATTTAATTTTTAAAATTCCATAGTAATTAAAATATATATATTTCTTCCAAACCCTAGTTGCACATACTAGGTCATTTTAAATCAAGAATTTTCCAATAATTTTTTGATTTTTTACCCACATATTTAAATCAGAAATTAACTTCAAAATTTAAAACTCCATAGTAAAACTTAAAAATATCATTTTTAAAACCCTAGTTACATATACTAGGTCCCTTTGTTTACTTGAGGTATCACCTTATATATAAAATTAGATTTTGTATAAAAATAAAAATGGATCTCACTTATTTACACATATTTCTTACATTTCTTACAAATAATAAGGATACCATACTCAGTCCTATCATGTACATGAATGATGACATTTACCATATGTTAGTATAAAGCTTTATTCTTTGCATTTCATGCTTATTTTTCATAATATGGGATGATATTAAGAGATTTATTGTTAAATATATTAAGATGCCTCTTGCCTCACCTCCCTTGGATCCTCTATCCCATGCCAAGCTATGTTGCATGGTCCATTTTACTCTTCCCTAGGTCACTACCCATCACCAGAGAGCCTAGTTGATACCCTTTATCCCTCCACCACCTCAATCTATTAATTATCTTCATTCTCCTCCCATAGCTACTACTAATCTTATACGAATAGTAGATAATGTAGTTAGAGCTATTACTCGATGTGCTACCATGCCTTTCATACCTATTCAAGAGTCCTACCACCCTTCTATTCCTTCCCATCCTAGGGCCAACCCAACTGCATAAGTAAATCTATAAAAGGCATATGATATTGTTGATCACTTGAGAAACACACCAACTAAGATTTCCATGTTAGAACTACTTCAAAAAGCAAATGTGTTCAAAGATATTCTTTATCAGGCACTCACTCAAACTTCTATGCCCATTACTTCAAAGCCTTCTTATTTTGCATTAGTGGTCAACACATTAAAAATTATAGAAGTTGTTATTTGTTTTGATCATGATGACATGCCATCTCAGATAGTTATTGATCAAAATTTACCACTGTTCATACAAGCTCAAGTCAAAACTAATGTAGTTAAGAGAGTACTAGTTGATAGTGGTTTTGGACTTAATATATGTAATATTACATTCTTATAGACCATGGACATAGATATGGCATCCATGCAAAAATCATATAAGAATATTAGAGGTTTTGATGATATAACATCATAGACATTGGGAACCATTTCTTTGGATATCGTGGTAGGACCTAAAACCCTCTAAACATAGTTACAAGTCATGCCAGGTCCTCTTTATTATAATATTTTACTTAGATGACCTTGGATACACACCATGGGGGTAGTTCCTTCTACTCTTCATCAATGTGTTAAGTTTCTCCATGAAGGATACCTATACACATGCCCAGTAGATAACCAACCATTCAACTATTATCAGATTATAGAGTTACCTTTGACTATTTCACTAGATGGGACACCTCATGTCATAGTTTAGTCTCCACCTCATTGTAGTTCTCTTGATCAGATACATACATACAGGGTAGGAGAGACTATCACATCTCGTACTCCTCCACTTATAATTATATCCTTAGCTCTAGATATTTAGCCAGTCATAGTAGCTTTAGCCATTCTAGCTACTCCATCAGTCATAATTCCTACACCTATTACAATTATACATTCATTAAAAATAGTTCTAGTAGTACCAATTGATTCTATAGTTATAGTTACTCTGTCAATTATAAATACTCTCACAACACTACTATCTTCTACTACTACAATTGATGAGACTCCCATATCATAGTTACCCCTTTTGATAAATTTTGAGTTACCATATGTACATGATATTTATATAGATTCCCAAGCTTCTTCATATGATGATATGATACCCACACTTATAGATGACTATTTGTGTGGATTGAGCTTGACATTAGCTGGCCCAGGAGAGTACTAATATGACTCTAGATCTCTCATTACACATCCTACATCACTCTTAGCATCTCACACTACACTTTTAGGGTATACTCCATATTTAGGGCCATAAATAGATCACATGGCACATACAGTTCATAGGGTTACCTCTATGGATATAGGGTCAGTCATTTAAATTTAGGTAGGTAGCACATAACATCAACCATAGATTATACTATAGATGTTACTTGATCATGGATTAATCACACTACCTATAGTACAACACATATCTATTAGTAGGTTTCACAACAAGATGGTCACCCATTTTTATTCTTCACAAGATCACAGGCCATGATACAAACTCATGTACAACTTTACAATAGAGATTAGATAAACTATAGGTTTAAAGTATTTTTCAAATTACATCACCACCAGCACCACTTCCATTGAAGCCATCTACTACCTGCTGTAGTGCTAGAATTCTACCCTTTGTGAGAGAGTTTCTCAAGCTCTCTCACTCCTAGCTACAAGCATTGGGATAACCTTAGGTTGTGGGTATCCTATAGTTAGGTTGAACCTCTGGAGAAGGCTGGTTTCCTCTTTGATACTCATCTAAAATAATGTTAAACTAATGATCCATAGGAAAATGGTTAGAAAGGGGATAAGGGCTCTTAAGAAAGCTAACCATGTGATGCACCAAAGTTAAATGGGAAAATCTCACAAGCTTAAACCCACACTAATTCTATAAAGGACAATATTGACTTACACAACCTCAATATCAAGCTAGTTTCATTAGTAAGGAGGTTCCAGAAGCAATGGATACAAATAGAGAGGATTTTTAAGACTCACTAAAAATTCACATCAATGGTGGAAAGAGCACTCAACTAGGCCTACAAATAGCATTGAAAAAATCCCTAAATAAGGTTAGAAAGGAGGACCATAGATGATAAAGATTCTCCTTCACACAATGCCATAGTGCACAACTCAATAGACACAAATCCAAGGCAAGAGATAGGAAAATAAAAATCATTTATTACATCAAGAGGTAGTTGTTACAAATGCTTGATAGGGTCAAGCTTAATCAAGCTGAGCATATTTTTCAATATCTCAAAGAATTTCCCATCTCCCAAAAAGATAAAATAAAATATAAAAAACTTAGAACCATTAAAATAGCTTGAAAACCTATATATATAGAAGAAGGAACAAAATAGAAGAGGTACTATGTGAGAAAATGGAATGAAGGGAGCCATAAATTCTTGCAACCACCACTGTCATCCTTCTTTGACCATGGAGTGAGTCATTCAAGGTCATTGCCAATATCTTCAAGCCCATCCTACAATCAAGTCACCTTTGGGTGGATTTTGAGGGAGCCATGTCATGGGTAGCTAGATGTCTCTACATGGCACAACTAAGTTGATTCTTACATTGAAAATTCCACGTTACTTTCACCTATGCATCATGTGTGTAGGCTATTGACCACATCATTAGAGTTGAAAGGCAAAATCCTCATCCTTTTTTATTGATTGGCCATCAAAATCCCACTAAGGCCCTTGGAAAACATGACCTTTTCTCATCCATTGATATGTTGAGCTTGGAATCCCATGAACTATCAATATTTTTCTAGTTAGATGCCCTTGTTCCACTTGTCCTTGATTGATTATCCCCTCAAATTCATTGATCATTTGACCATTGCTCGTGGCATTGATCTTATTGGGCCACTATCTTATCTTGACTTAACATACAAAGTTTATAAGTTAAGTAGCCTTGAAAACCCAATTTACTCTTTGTAGTATATATTAGGCTTTCCTCACTACTTAACTTATAAATTTTATAATCTCCTTTCATAAGTTGTATCCTTGGAGAATCTTGAAAACACTTCTCAAGACCTATTCGGGTTCTTCAAGATCCTTTACTTTGAGCTTTTGGAGCTAGATTACTTTGGAATTTTAGAGCTCAAAGTCTTTGGGTTATTTGAACTTGGCTACTTCCCAACGGTTAATCCACCACCCTAAAATTGATGTCCATGGAAACATCCTAGGCTTTTTCAAACTCAAACAACTATTTGCTAGGGCTAGATTTTGACATTTGCAGTCCTGTCAATTCCTTCAGACAACTTACTTCGATAGAATTTATTTGAGTAGTTTGCTTAGGACCTTTTCCTTAGATAATTCTCTTGAAGGGATTCCTTCAGACTTCTTATTTTCATTCCTTCCCTTTGGGATTATTTTTAATGGCTATCTCCTTTGCTTATTTCCTTCAGATAAAAAGTCTGAAGGAATTGTTCCTTGGAACCTTTTGAAATTTCCCCTCAAGATTTTTGACAAGGAATTTCTCTAAGGGAAAGATACTTTTCAAGATTTTTCCAAATGGTCCTTCTAAAAGGAACATACCCTTTGAAATTCTTGTTTTGGTCTTTTTGCTCTAAAAGTGCCCTTTGAAAGAATTGGAATTGCCCTTTGGAAATTTTGAAGTGGACTACTTTGCCAGGAAAAATGCCCTTCAACTTGATTTAGTTTTCTTATGACTCAACCTACTATCCAAATTAATCAAAGTACCTAAAGTCTTCCACCTTGTACTTTTATAAATTTTGATGGAGTTCATAAATGTTCTGATGGAGTTTGTAACTTTTTTGATGGAGTCCGTAGATTTTCTGATGGAGTCTATAGATGTTCTGATGGAGTCTATAGCACTATGTAGGTGTAATGATGCTACATTTATGACCCCTAACTACTTCGTTTCACCATGAAACCTACTCAAAAACCTATTTTTTTCTCTATAAACCTCTCCCTTATAATTTTACAAAATACACTTTAAGCAAACTTAAAGTGTTTCAAAAGCTTTATGAGCACTATAAGATCTTTCTGGTCCACTCATTCCAACCAAAAAATTTATTCATCAACTCATCCATTATAAATTTAATCCATCTAGGCACAACTTGGTATGTGGGCCAAATTTGGCCAGCATTTTTTATGACTCGCATGGAAGCATGCATACTATGCTTGAGAACCTAGACCACTTGCCTTATCTAGTCCATTGGGCATGGAGTCATTAGCCTCTATGACTGGACTAGTCTGAAACTGAATACAAGGCTGACCCTTTTTAGAACTTCCTTTGAAATAACAAGGACAAAATAAAATAAAGTTCCCAAGGCACTTGGGAAAGGAAAAATAGAATAGAAAGGAAATGTGCACAAGGCACTTATTGAAAGGAAACTAGCCTAGAAATAAGGACAACAAATAAATTGCTAAAAATAGCACTTAGAGGAAAGCATGAAAATTACTCTAACATGTACATGGCTATAATCTACAAGTATTTTCCACCTAGGTTGAATGGAAAACTATTTTATGCACCTTAGATATTTGAAGTATACTTATTTTCTCTCAACATTTCCCTTCTATAGCTATGAGAAACTAGATTCTCAT
Source organism: Torreya grandis (assembly GCA_037957365.1). Taxonomy (NCBI): domain Eukaryota; kingdom Viridiplantae; phylum Streptophyta; class Pinopsida; order Cupressales; family Taxaceae; genus Torreya; species Torreya grandis. Next base: position 299,456 of record JARHVA010002826.1, on the reverse strand, counting down.
GTCTTCTTGGGGAAGTGACTAGTTCTTCTACTACTAATTTTAGATGCATGAATTGTAAACATGGTCCAAGACTTAATCATACTCTTTCCAAAATTGTGGACCTTGAAGGAACAACTTTAGCTCTTCTTCAATCTTCAACTATCGATCATGAACATATAGACCAACTCAATGTGTCTCCTTTGACATATCTATGAGGTTGACCTCTAAGGGAGATGGACCTAACCCTATGGCTTCTTGAGGCCATTTGAACTACTCAGCATCTAATATTAGAGATATGTTTGAATTTGGAGAGAAAATTTGATAACCCTATTTGAAAAGTTCAAATGTGTCATCTCCTAAGAGAATAACTACCTCCTACTTGATGATAGTACTCCTCTTATCCTGAAATAGACCCCATTCAAGTAAAGAAAAACCTAAATGTAGGATATCAAACAAATCAAATGATTTATTCTCATGAACCTATAGTATAATTGGAGCCTTTTTAAACTAAAAGTCATAAGCAAGCATATCAGTTTATTGACCAACAACATGAGGTTGTGAGCCTTCTTTTGACATCTCAGATTGATCAATAAACACTACTTCATCTTTAATATCAAGCTGATGATTGAGCATGCTCTCTATTTTAGCTTATTTTTCTCTTGCAAGCTCTTGTCCTTCATGATAAATGGCAATTTTTGTGCTATCAAAGAGCTCATAGAGAACATCATTAACTTGTCCAATTGGGACATCTTTCTCTAAAATATCAGTAACCTCTTCCTCATGTACTTATATTCTAACATCTACCTCAACTTTCTCTTGCACTTGTTCCATCTCTACATCATCATGGAAAACAAAAGCATATTTTTCCTTACTAATAGGTGTCCCAATCATGATATCTTCTTCTTGATCACTCAAGTCACCTTCATTTCCTATTTCTTTATTTGCATCTTCTCAATTTTCCACATAAAGGAGAGGATCTTTTTCAAAGAGTGGCATAGCAGATCCTTGAAAATACTCAATAAGGTGAGAAAGGTCCAAAGAAGCTACCATAGGTACCTAATTTTGAACTTCAAGTTGTTCTTTTTGGATCACCTTCATCTCCTCTTCCTAATTCTTTGCCTCTCAAATGGCTCTCCATGAAGGAAAGGCTCTAGGCTTTTGAGGGGAAAGGAGTGAAAGCTAAAAGGTATCTTATATAACTTTAATAATCACCACCTCTTCTTTTTTCTACCCACTACTTTGGATGGATTTCCAAGTTTGAAAAGATAGAGGCTTAGATTGTTAAGGAGGGAGGGGTGGGGACTAAGTAGTTTTAGGTCCACTTGACTGCATGACTTGGTTCCAAGATGGAAAAGATAAAATTTCTCCTTTGACCTTCTACTTCTACTTCTTTTCATGATTCTTTGTCCTCATCTCTATCTCTTTGATTTGCTTTGCTATATTCTCTTAAAATATATCCTCTTTAAGGTGGTCAGGAACACAAGAGGCCTCTTGAAGAGGGATGAGGGATGTGTGCAGAGGTTCAGATTATTCCTTAACTTGGACTCTCAATCCTAGATCTAACTTTTCTTTCCAACCCCATGACTTTACCACTTGATTCTAGCTTAGAACTTGGAAATACTTCATAAGGGGTTCTTGAGGAAGGATGGAATCTTGGATCTCAGTAGCAGGTTATTCCACAACAAGATCTTCATTTTTTGATAGCTCCCTTGGATGGATTTCTAAGAAGGAAAGGTATGAGGAACATATGAAGAAATTGAAATATTTAAATGAGCACTTGAAATGGTCTCTTGAGGAGGAAAATATGACACATAAGAAGGTTGAGGTGGTGTATATGTAGGCACAAAAGGTTGGCGAGGTTGGCCTTGCTTTTCCTCAAGTCCTTTCATCTTGTCCTCAATGCTCTAAATGTAACCACCTATATCCATCATGTCACCTATGAAATTGGTCCAATTTTCTCTCTCAATAGGGGTCTATTCTACTTTTATTTTTTTCAATGAGTCCTTCACATAATAGATCTAATGAGTAGGGACATTTTGGTAATAGTACTTTTGTGAGCACAACTCTAGTGCATGCTTGTCAAGGCTCACTAAAGTTTGCCTAAGTGTTTTTATAGATGGATCATGATATGGTTGATGAGGAGAAGAATTATGATGGGCTTATTCATATGGATGATTAGGGAAATATTCTTGTATAAATGGATCATGAAGAACTTACCAAGGTTCCTCATAGTTTTGATAGGGTTCTTGATAGGTGGATGAAGCTCATATGGATTATGAAGAACTTGCCAAGGTTATTGATAAAGATATGGACAATAGATATATCCACCATAGTTATTCATATCAGCCTCATATATCGAATGAGGTGTAAGATCTATTTAAAAATCTACAATGAGACATACCTAGTCTGCTCTTAACTAGAAGCTTTGATTTAGATTCACCATTAGTGTTAGTTACTTGCTTCCACAAGCTGATTAGAGGAAAGACATACTAGGATCTTCCTCTTTATATAATGATGATTAGGCATTTGGGATACTTTATAACCAACTGATAATTGTTCAGAATCACCATTGATTTTTGTTGAATGCCTCCAAAGGTTGATATGCAGAAGAACAACACCAAAAATCCTTCTACTTCTTTAGACCTTGATCCCATCAAGCATGCCAAAAAATATTGTAGCACTATAATTTCACCCTTTATGGGAGAGTTTTTTAGGCTCTCTCACTCTCAGCTACAAGCATTGGGACAACCTCGGGCTGTGGGTATCTTGTAGTGAGGTTGAACCTCTAGATAAGGCTAGTTTCCTCATTGATGCTCACCTAAACTAATGCTAAACTAATGATCCACAAGAAAAGGGTTAGAAAGGGGATAAGGGATCCTAAGAAAGATAACTAGGTGATTCACCAAAGCTAAAAGGGAAAATATCACAAGCTTGAACCCACACTGATTATACAAAGGACAATACCAACTTGCACAACCTCAAGATCAAGTTGGTTGCATTAGTATTTCATGGAGGAGGTTCTAAAAGTAATGAATTCAAATAGGGAGGAGTTCTGAGACTCACTAAAAATTCACATCAATGGTATAAATAACACTCAACTAGACCTAAAAATAGCATTGAAAAACTCCCTAAACAAGGTCAAAAAGGAAGACCATGGATGAAGAATATTCTCTTTCACACAATGCCATAGTGGATAACTCAATAGACACAAATCCAAGGCAAGAGATACGCTAAGAAAAATCCTTTATTGCATCAAGAGGTAGTTATTACAAGTGCTTGATAGGGTCAAGCCTAATCAAGCTAAGCATATTTTATGATATCTTAAAGAATGTCCCATCTCCCAAAAATATAAAACAAAATCTAAAAAACTGGGAACCATTACAATGGCTTGACAGCTCATATATATATATATATATATATATATATATATAAGAGAAGAGGGACTATGTGAGAAAATGGAATGAGGGGAGCCATAAATTATTGAAACCATAACCATCATCCTTCTTTGACCATGGAGTGATTCATTCAAGGTCATCACCAATATTTTTGAGCCCATCCTATATTCAAGTCACCCTTGGGAGGATTTTGAGGGAGACATGTCATGGGTAGTTGGATGTCTCTACTTGGTATGGCTGAGTTGATCCCTGCATTAAAAATGGCATATTCCTTTCACCTATACATCTTTCATGTAGGCTATTAACCATGTCATCAAAGTTAAAAGGCAAAATCCTCATCCTTTTATACTAATTGGCCATCGAAATCCCCCCAAGACCCTTTGAAAACATGATCTTTTCTCATCCATTGATTTTTTGAGCCTAGAATCCCATGAACCATCAATATTTTACTAGTTGGATGCCCTTGTGCCACTTATCTTTGATTGATTCTCCCCTCAAATTCACTGACCATTTGACCATCGCTCATGTCATTGATCTTACTAGGCTATTATCCTATCTTAACGTATAAAGTTTATAAGTTAAGTAGCCTTGAAAACTTGATTTACTCTTCGTAGTATAAATTAGGCTTTCCTCACTACTTAGCTTATAAATTTTATAATCTCCTTTTATAAGTTTTGTCCTTGGATAATCTTGAAAACACTTTTCAAGACCTATTTAGGTTCTTCAAGCTCCTTTACTTCAATATTTTGGAGTTGGATTACTTTAGACTTTTGGAGCTCAAAGTCTTCAGGTTTTTTGAGCTTGGCTACTTCCCAATGGCTAGTCCATCACCCTAAAATTGACATCCATGGAAACATCCCAAGATTTTTCAAACTCAAACAACTATTTGTTGAGGCTAGATTTTGAAGTTTGTGGGCTCATCAATTCCTTCAGGCAACTTGCTTTGGTAGAATTTCTTCAAGCAATTTTCTTCAGACCTTTTCCTCAAACAATTCTCCCAAAGGAATTTATTTAGAGGAATTCCTTTGGACTTCTTGTTTTCATTCCTTCCCTTTAGGATTATTTTTCATGGCTATCTCCTTTGATTATTTATTTTAGACAAAGAGTCCAAAGAAATTATTCCTTGGAACCTTTCCAAATTTCCCCTCAGGCTATTTGACAAAGATTTTCCTAAAGGGAAAGAGACCCTTTGGGATTTCTACAAATGGTCCTTTCAAAAGGAACATACCCTTTGGAATTCTTGGTTTGGTCTTTTTGCTCCAAAATTTCCCTTCGAAAGAATTGTAATTACCCTTCAGAAATCTTGATGTGGACTACTTTGCTAAGAAAAGTGCCCATCAGCTTGCTTCAATTTTCTCAAGACTCGTAACCTATTAGAAAAATTAAGTACCCAAAGTCTTCCACCTTATACTTTTGTAAATGCTAATGGAGTCCATAGATGTTTTGATGAAGTTTGTAACTTTTCTGATGGAGTCTGTAGATTTTTTATAGAGTTCATAAATGTATTGATGGAGTCCATGGCACTATGTAGGCCTAATTTTGATTCATTTATGACCCCTAACTACTTGGTTTAATCACGAAACTTGCTCAAAAACCTCTTCTTTGCTCTACAGACCTATCCCCTAGAATTTGACAAAATACACTTTAAGCAAATTTAAAGTGTTTCAAAAGATTTATGAGCACTATAAGATCTCTTTGGTCCACTCATTCCATCCAAAAAAAAATTCCGTCCGCTCAGCTATTAGCAATTTGATCCATCTATGTATAGCTTTTTATGTGGGTCAACATTTGGCCATCATTTTTGGTGACTCACAGGGAAGCATGTCTATTATGCTTAAGAACCCAGACCACTTACCTTGTCTATTCCATTAGGCATGGAGTCATTAGCCTCTATGACTAGGCTAGTCTAAAACTAAATACAACATTAACCCTTTCTATAACTTCCTTTGAAGCAACAAGGATAAAACAAAACAAAGTGCTCAAAGCACCTGGGAAAGGAAAAATAGAACAAAAAGGAAATGTGCACAAGGCACTTATTAAAAGGAAACTATCCTAGAAATAGGGAAAATAAACAAATGTGATAAAAATAGTACTTAGAGGAAAGCATGAAAATTACTCTAATATGTACATGGCTACAATCTACAATTATTTTCCACCCAAGTCAAACGGAAAACTATTTTATGCACCTTGGATCTTTGAAGCATACCTTTTTTTCTCGATAGCTCCCTTCTACAGTTATGAGCAATTGGATGCTATGTCTTCTTAGGGAAGTGACTAGGTCCTCTACTAACAATTTCAAGTGTATGAATTATAAACATGGATCCAAGACCCAATCATACTCTTTCCAAAATTGTGGACCTTGTAGGAACAACTTCAGTTCTTCTTCATTCCTAAACTACTGATCATGAACATATAGACTAACTCAATGTGTCTCCTTTGACATATCTATGAGGTTGACCTCTAAGGGAGATAAACCTAACCCTATGGTTTTTTTAGGCCATTTGAACTCCTTAGAATCCAACAGTAGAGAGATGTCTAAAGTCTGAGATAAAATTTGATAACCATGTTTGAAAAGTTCAAACATGTCATCTCATGAGAGAACAACTACCTCCTACTTGATGATAGTACTCCTTTTATCCTACAATAGACCCCATTCAAGTAAAGAAACCCTAAATGTAGGATATCAAACAAATCAAAAGATTTGTTCTCATGAAGTTGTAGTTCAATTGTAGACTTTTCACACTAAAAGTCAGAAGCAAGCATATCAGCTTCTTGACCAACAACATGAGGCTATGAGACTTATTTTAACATCTAAGATTGGTCAATCAACATTGATTAATTGTCAATATCAAGTTGATTATTGAGAATGCTCTTTATTTCAGCTTTTGTTCTCTTGCAAGCTCTTGTCCTTCATGATAAGTGGTAGTTTTTGTGTTATCAAAGAGCTCACAGAGACATCATTAACTTGTCCAACTAGGACATCTTTCTTTGGCACATCAGAAACCTCTTCCTTATGTACTTGTACTTTATCCTCTACCTGAGCTTTCTCTTGCACTTGTTTCATCTCTACATCATCATGGAAAATAGAAGAATATTTGTCCTTACCAAGAGGTGTCCCAATCATGATTTCTTCTTCTTAGTCACTCAAGCCACCTTCATTTCTTGTTTCTTTAGTTTAATCTTCTCAATTTTCCTCATAGAAGAGAGGCTCTTTTTCAAAGAGTGGCATAGCAAATCCTTGAAAATACTCAATAAGGTGAGAAAGGTCAAAAAAAGCTACCATAAGTACCTAATTTTGAACCTGAAGTTGCTCTTCTTGGATTACCTTCACCTCTTCTTCTTTATTCTTTGTCTCTTTAATGGCTCTCCATGAAGGAACGGCTCTAGCCTTTTGAGGGGAAAGGAGTGGAATCTATAAGGTCTCTTTCCTACCTTCAACAATCACCACCTCTTCCTTCTGCCCACTGCTTTGGATGGATTTCCAAGATGGAAAAGATAGAGGTGTAGATTGTTGACGAGGGATGGGTGGAAACTAAGTATCTTTAGGTCCATTTGACTACATGACTTAGTTCCAAGATTAGAAAGCTAAAATTTCTCCTTTCATCTTTTAATTTTGCTTCTCTTCATTATTCTATGTCCTCAGCTCTAGCTCTCTGATTTGCTTCACTATATTCTCTTTAAATAGCTCCTCTTTAAGGTGGTCAGGAACATAAGAGGGCTCTTGAAGAGGGATGAGGGATGTCTACAGAGGTTTAAATTCTTCCTTAACTTGGACTCTCAATTACAAATATAACTTCTCTTTCCCACCTCATGACTTTACCACTTGACTCTAGCTTTGAACATGGAAAGATTTCATAAGGGGATCTCGAGGAAGGATGGAGCCTTGGATCTCAGTAGCAGACTATTCCACAACAAGCTCTTCATTTTTTTGACATCTCCCTTTGATGGATTTCCAAGAAGGAAAGGTATGAAGAACTTGGAAGCTTCAAAGGATCACTTGAAATGGTCTCTTGAGGAGGAAAGGATGACACATAAGAAGGTTGAGATGGTGTATATGTAGGCACAAAAGGTTGGCGAGTTTGGCCCTATTGTTCCTTAAATCTTTTCAGCTTGTACTCAATGCTCTGAATGTAACCACCTATATCCATCATGTCACATATAAGATTATTCCAATTTTCTCTCTCAATAGGGGTCCATTCTACTTTTATTTGTTACAATGAGTCCCTCACATAATAGATCTAGTGAGTAGGGACATTTTGGCATAATACTTTTATGAGCACAACTCTAGTGCATACTTTTCAAGTATCACTAAAGTTCACCTAAGTGTTGGTATTGATGGATCATGATAGGGTTCATGAGGAGCTATATTATGATGGAATTATTCATATGGATGATTAGGGAAATATTCTTGTATAAATGGATCATGAGGAACTTGTCAATGTTCCTCATAGCTTTGATAAGGTTCTTGATAGGGTGGATGAAGCTCATATGGATTATGAAGAACTTTCCAAGGTTATTGGTAAATATATGGATAATAAATATATCCACCATAGTTATTCATATCAGCCTCATATATCAAATGAGGTGAAAGAGCTATTTAAAAATCTACAATGAGACATACCTAGTCTGTTCATAACTAGAAGCTTTAAATTGGAGTCACCATTAGTGTTAGATACTTACTTCCACAAGATAATTAGAGGAAAGACACACCAAGGTATTCCTCTTTAGATAATGATGATTAGGCACTTGGGCTACTTTAAACTAGCTGATAAATGCTCAAAGTCACCATTGATGTTTGTTGAATGCCTCTAAAGGCTGTTATGTAGAAGAACAACACCAAAAATCCTCCTATTACTTTAGACCTTAGTCCCACTAGGCATGCCAAAAACTATTGTAGTGTTATAATTGTACCCTTTGTGGGAGATTTTCTTAGGCTCTCTCACTCCTAGCCATAAGTGTTGGAACAACCTCAGGCTATGGGTATCCTGTAGTGAGGTTGAACCTCCAAAGAAGGCTAGTTTCCTCTTTGATCATCACCTAAACTAATGCTAAACTAATGATCCATGGGAAAAGGGTTATAAAGGGGATAAGGTCTCTTAAAAAAATCTAACTAGGTGATGCACAAAAGCTAAATGGGAAAATCTCACAAGATTGATCCCACATTGATTCTATAAAGGACAACATTGACTTGCACAACCTCAAGATCAAGCTAGTTGCATTAGTATTTCATAGAGGAGGTTTTGAAAGAAATGAATGCAAATAGAGAGGAGTTCTAAGACTCACTAAAAATTCACATCAATGTCAGAAAGAAAACTCAACCAAACCTATAAATAGCATTGAAAAACTCCCTAAATAAGGTCATAAAAGAGGGCCATAGATGATGAAGACTCTCCTTCACACAATGCCATAGTGGATAACTCAATAGACACAAATCCAAGGAAAGCGATAGGCTAAAAAAAATCCTTTATTACATCAAGAGGTATTTCTTATAAGTGCTTGATAGGGTCAAGCTTAATCAAGCTGAGCATATTTTGTGATATCTCAAAGAATGTCCCATCTCACAAAAAGATAAAACAAAACCTAAAAAATTGGGAACCATTATAATGGATTAATAGCTCATATATATAGAAGGGATAAAAGAGAAGAAGGACTATGGGATAAAATAGAATGAGGGGAGCCATAAATTCTTTCAACCATCACCATCATCCTTCTTTGACCATGGAGTGAGTCATTCAAGGTCATCACCAATCTCTTTGAGCCTATCTTATATTCAAGTTACCCTTGGATAGATTTTGAGGGAGCCATGTCGTAGGTAGTTGGATGTCTCTGCTTGGTATGGTTGAGTTGATCCCTACATTAAAAATGGCATATTCTTTTCACCTGCACATCTTGCATGTTGGCTATTAACCACATCATCAAAGTTAAAAGGCAAAATCCTCATCCTTATCTACTAATTGACCATTTAAAATCCCACCAAGACCCTTTAAAAACATGACCTTTTCTCATCCATTAATCTACTAAGCCTATACTCCCATGAACCATTGATCTTTTACAAGTTGGATGTGCTTGTGAAACTTATCTTTTATTGATTAGCCCTTTGAATTCACTGACTATTTAACCATCGCTCATGTCATTGATCTTACTAGGCCATTATCCTATCTTGACTTAACTTATAAAGTTTATAAGTTAAGTATCCTTGAAAACCTGATTTACTCTTCGTAGTATAAATTAGGCTTTCCTCACTACTTAGCTTATAAATTTTGTAAGCTCCTTTCATAAGTTTTGTCCTTGTATTATCTCAAAAACAATTTTCAAGACCTATCCAGGTTCTTTAAGATCCTTTACTTCAATATTTTAGAGTTGGATTACTTTAGACTATTGGAGCTCAAAGTCTTTAGGTTCTTGGAGCTTGGATACTTCCCAATGGCTAGTCCATCACCCTAAAATTGACATCTATGGAAACATCCCAGGATTTTTCAAACTCAAACAACTATTTTTTTAGGCTAGATTTTGACATTTTTGGGCCCATCAATTCCATTGATCAACTTGCTTTGATAAAATTTATTTATAGCTTTCTTAGGACATTTTCCTTAGATAATTCTCTCAAATGAATGAAGGCACAACATCAGGATCAAAATAGTTGCATTAGCATTTCATGGAGGAGGTTCTAAAATCAATGAATGTAAATAGAGAGCAGTTTTAAGACTCACTAAAAATTCACATCAATGGAAAAAATAACACTCAACCAGACCTACAAATAGAATTGAAAAACTCCCTAAACAAGGTCAAAAAGGAGGACCATAGATGAGGAAGATTCTCCTTCGCATAATGCCATAGTGGAGAACTCAATAGACATAAATCCAAGGTAAGAGATAGGCAAAGAAAAATTATTTAATGCATCAAGAGGTAGTTCTTACAAGTGCTTGATAAGGTCAAGCCTAATCAAGCTAAGCATATTTTGTGATATCTCAAAGAATGTTCCATCTCCCAAAAATATAAAACAAAATCTAAAAATTGGGAACCATTAACATGGCTTGATAGCTCGTATATATAGAAGGGACAAAAGAAAAGAGGGACTATGTGAGAAAATGGAATGATGGGAGCCATAAATTATTGAAACCACCACCGTCATCCTTCTATGACCATGGAGTGAGTCATTCAAGGTCATCACAAATCTCTTTGTGCCCATCCTATATTCAATTCACCCTTAGGTGGATTTTGAGGGAGCCATGTCACGTGTATTTGGATGTCTCTGCTTGGTATGGCTGAGTTGATCCTTACATTAAAAATGGCATATTCCTCCATAATAAATTTTAGTTTCTTTGTTATCAAGGATCTCATAGAGAACATCATTAACTTGTCCAACTGGGACATCTTTCTTTAACATGTTATCAACCTCTTCCTCATGTACCTATATTTTAGCATCTACCTCAACTTTCTCTTGCACTTGTTCCATCTCTACATCATCATGGAAAATAAAAGCATATTTGTCCTTGCTAATAGGTGTCCCAATCATGATTTCTTCTTCCTGATCACTCAAGTCACCTTCATTTCCTATTTCTTTATTTTCATCTTCTCAATTTTCCTCATAGAAGAGAGGCTCTTTTTCAAAGACTGACATAGCAGATCCTTGAAAATACTCAATAAGGTGAGAAAGGTCCAAATAAGCTACCATAGGTACCTAATTTTGAACTTGAAGTTTCTCTTCTTAGATCACCTTCACCTCCTCTTCTTGATTCTTTGCCTCTTGAATGGCTCTCCATGAAGGAAAGGCTTTAGGCTTTTGAGGGGAAAGGAGTGGAAGCTGCAAGGTCTCTTGTCTAACTTCAGCAATCATCACCTCCTTCTTTTGCCCACTACTTTGGATGGATTTCTGAGATGGAAAAGATAGAGGCTTAGATTGTTGAGGAGGGAGGGATGGGGACTGAGTATCTTTAGGTCTGCTTTATTGCATAACTTATTTTTAAGATGGGAAAGCTAAAATTTCTCCTTTGATCTTCTATTTTTGCTTTTCTTCATTATTCTTTGTCCACAGCTCCAGCTCTTTGATTTGTTTCATTGTATTCTCTTGAAATAGCTCCTCTTTAAGGTGGTCAAGAACATAAGAGGGCTTTTGAAGAGGGATGAGGGATGTTTTTAGAGGTTCAAATTCTTCTTTAACTTGGACCCTCAATTATAGATCTACCTTCTCTTGCCCACCCCATGAATTTACCACTTGATTCTAGCTTGGAACCTAGAAAGATTTCATAAGGGGTTCTTGAGGAAGGAAGGAATCTTGGGTCTCAATAGCAAGTTGTTCCACAACAAGCTCTTAATTTTTTTGATAGCTCCCTTAGATGGATTTCCAAGAAGGAAAGGTATGAAGAACATATGAAGAACTTGGAAGCTTCAAAGGAGCACTTAAAATGGTTTCTTGAGGAGGAAAATATGACACATAAGAAGGTTGAGGTGATGTATATGTAGGCACAAAAGGTTGGTGAGGTTGACCCTATTATTCCTCAAGTCCTTCTAGCTTGTCCTAAATGATCTAAATGTAACTTCCTATATCCATCATGTCACCTATGATATTTTTCCAATTTTCTCTCTCAATAGGGGTCCATTCTATGTTTATTTTCTATAATGAGTCCCTCACATAATAAATCTAGTGATTAGGGACATTTTGGCCATAATTATTTTGTGAGCACATTTCTAGTGCATGCTTGTCAAGGATCACTAAACTTTACCTAAGTATTTGTATAGATGGATCATGACAGGGTTGATGAGGAACAGTATTATGATGGACTTATTCATATGGATGACCAGGGTAATATTCTTGTATAAATGGATCATGAGGAACTTGCCAAGGTTCCTCATAGCTTTGATAGGGTTCTTGATAGGGTGGATGAAGCTCATATGGATTATGAAGAACTTGCCAATGTTACTAATAAAGATATGGATAATAAAGATATCCACCATAGCTATTTATATTGGCCTCATATATCAAATGATGTGTAAGAGTTATTTAAAAATTTATAATGAGACATACCTAGTATGCTCATAACTAGAAGCTTTGATTTAGAGTCACCATTGGTGTTAGCTACTTGCTTCCACACGTTGATTAGAGGAAAGACATACCAATATCTTCCTCTTTAGATAATGATGATTAGGCACTTGTGCTACTTTAAACTAGCTGATAAATGCTCAGAGTCACTATTGATGTTTGTTGAAAGCTTCCAAAGGCTAATATGCAGAAGAATAACACCAAATATCCTTCTATTTATTTAGAAATTGGTCCCACCAAGCATTCCAAAAATTGTTTTAGTGTTAGAATTTCACCCTTTGTGGGAGAGTTTATCAAGCTCTCTCACTCCTGACTACAAGTGTTGGAACAACCTTAGGCTATGGGTATCTTATAGTGAGGTTGAACCTCCAAAGAAGGCTAGTTTCCTCTTTGATGCTCACCTAAACTAATTCTAAACTAATGATCCATGGGAAAAGGGTTATAAAGGGGATAAGGGCTCCTAAGAAAGCTAACTAAGTGATGCACCAAATCTAAATGGGAAAATATCACAAGATTGAACCCACATTGATTCTGCAAAGGACAATACTAACTTGCACAACCTCAAGATCAAGTTGGTTGCATTAGTATTTCATGGAGGAGGTTCCAAAAGCAATGAATGCAAGAAGAGAGGAGTTTTAAGACTCACTAAAAATTCACATCAATGGCAGAAAGAGCACTCAACTAGACTTGAAAATATCATTGAAAAACTCTCTAAACAAGGTCAAAAATGAGGACCATAGATGAGGAAGATTCTCCTTCACACAATGCCATAGTGGACAACTCAATAGACACAAATCTAAGGCAAGAGATAGGCAAAGAAAAATCCATTATTACATCAAGAGGTAGTTCTTACAAGTGCTTGATAGGGTCAAGCCTAATCAAGCTAAGCATATTTTGCAATATCTCAAAGAATGTCCAATCTCCTAGAAAGATAAAATAAAATGTAAAAAATTGGGAACCATTATAATGGCTTGAAAACCTATATATATAGAATAAGGGATAAAAGAGAAGAAGGACTACATGAGAAAATGGAATGAGCGGAGCCATAAATTCTTTTAACCACCACTTTCATATTTCTTTGACCATGGAGTGAGTCATTCAAGGTCATCACCAATCTCTTCGATCCCATCCTACATTCAAGTTTCCCTTGTGTGGATTTTGAGGGAGCCATGTCACGAGTAGATAGATTTCTCCACTTGGTGCAGTTGAGTTGATCCCTGCATTAAAATTAGCATGTTCCTTTCACCTTCATGTCCTATGTGTAGGATATTAACCACATCATCAAAGTTAAAAGTTAAAATCCTTATCCTTTTCTATTGATTGGTCATCAAAATCCCACTAGGACCCTTTGAAAACATGACCTTTTATCATCCATTGATCTGATAAGCTTGCACTCCCATGAACCATCGATATTTTACTAGTTGGATGCCCTTATGCCAATTGTCTTTGATCAATTAGCCCCTTGAATTCATTGACTATTTGACCATAGCTCATGCCATTGATCTTACTAGGACATTATCCTATCTTGAATTAACTTATAAATTTTATAAGTTAAGTAGCCTTGAAAACATGATTTACTCTTCACATTATAAATAGAGCTTTCCTTACTACTTAGCTTATTTAGTTTATAAGATCCTTTCATAAGTTTTATCCTTAGAGAAACTCAAAAACACTTTTTAAGACCTATTCAGGGTCTTCAAGATCCTTTACTTCAAGCTTTTGGAGATGGATTACTTTGGACTTTTGGAGCTCAAAGTCTTCGGGTTCTTGAAGCGTGGCTACTTCCCAACGGCTAGTCCATTACCCTGAAATTTACATCCACATAAAGGTCCCAAGCTTTTTCAAACTCAAACAACTATTTATTGGGGCTATATTTTGATGTTTGTGAGCCCGTCAATTCCTTCAAGCAACTTGCTTTAGAAAAAATTCTTCAAGTAGTTTGCTTAGGACCTTTTCCTTAGATAATTCTCTTGAAGGAATTCCTTCAGACTTCTTGTTTTCATTCCTTCCCTTTTAGATTATTTTCCTTTGCTTATTTATTTTAGACAAAAAGTCCAAAGGAATTATTCCTTGGAACCTTTCCAAATTGCCCCTCAAGTTTTATGACAAGGACTTTCCTAAAGGGAAAGATACCCTTCAGGCTTTCTACAAATGGTCCTTCCAAAAGGAACATACCCTTCAGAATTATTGTTTTGGTATTTTTTCTCCAAAAGTGCCCTTCGAAAGAATTGGAATTTCCCTTCATAAATTTTGAAGTGGACTACTTTGCTAAGAAAAGTGCCCTTCAGCTTGCTTCAATTTTTTCATGACTCATAACCTACTAGCCAAATTAAGTAAAGTAACTAAAGTCTTGTACCTTGTACTTTTATAAATGTTGATGGAGTTTGTAGATGTTCTGATGGAGTTCTTAGCTTTTTTGATGGAGTTTATAAAAAATTTGATGGAGTCTGTAGCACTATGTAGGCCTAATGTTAATGCATTTATGACCCCTAACTGATTGGTTTCACCATGAAACCTACTCAAAAACCTCTTCTTTGATCTATAGACTTGTCTCTTAGAATTTCAAAAAATATACTTTAAGCAAACTTAAAGTGTTTTAAAAGTTTTATGAGCACTATAAGATCTCTCTGGTCCACTCATTCCATCCAAAACATTTATTCATCCACTCATCCATTAGCAATTTGATTAATCTAGGCAAAGGTTGATACGTCGGACAAATTTGGCCAACACTACTAAAGCTAAACAAATCTAAGGAGACTCAGAATCTTTACCACTAAAGAAACCTTCAATTCACTATCAACAGGATGACACAATTACCAATGATAAATCTTTGACTACATAAAGAGCATAGATCTTATTGACACCTGAGGAGATAGCCACCATGCATATAGAATTTGTGGCATATGATGATACTTATGATGATGATCTTGAGTCATTTGGTGATTTTCATGATCCCTTCCTCCATCTCCTTCCCCAATGAGCTCCATCTTTGGACCCTTTACCCCCTCTAGCCTAGTCTTTTACATCATTGTGTAAATATTGCTTATTTTACATTACTTGTATATAGCTTCCTTTTAATCACTTGTACGTAGTTTCTCATTATTTATTATACATAGTTTTCTTATGATTGATTTTACATAGTTAAAATAGTTTACAAATACAAAAACATTCAAAATTTTAAAATCCAAAAACATTCAAAATATTCAAAAATTGAAAAACTTTTCAATTGTATGCATCATCCATGCTTTATATTTCTACTACTATTATAGACTTACATTTTGCTATTTTATGATATTTTTTGTTAATTTATCTACATTTCCATACTTCACTTGATCTTTTTTGAGGGTGTGCAGTGACATCCAAATCTTTGATTGCTTCACTCTACCCATTGAGGGGGCATCCTACTTCTACATTTGAGAAACATATTGATATATCTACCCATTGGGGGCATATTTTACATGACTACACCATCTAGTTTATGCCATTCCTACACCACACACTCTATTTATCATGTTGATGTACATTATTTACTAGCTTACATAGATCACTCTATCAAGATTTCACTAGTATATATCAATTGTGTATTTCTTAACATATACCTAGTTTTGTACTAACATGTCTTGCATACTTTCACTTATTGATTTGATTAGTTAGATGAAATTATATTTCCAATATTCATATGCTTTCCTTTCTTGTTTTGCATAGCTAGATAGATTGCATTTCTCAATTCCTATTTGTCTCTTTTATGTGCCTTAGGACGTTTGTCAATGTCCTTTACTTCTACTCTTGTGTGTACCTTAGGACATTTGCTAATGTCTTTTGCTTTTAATCTTCTATATGATTGTGGCTTTTATATCAACCTTTCTTATTTCTAATTGTATGTGTATGTGGCATTTGAATATGCCTTGTATGCTTGCTTTTTAGTTTGAGTGACATGTGCCCATTTCCCTTGTTTGCTTGGACCCTTGGCCACTCTTGTATGATTCTTGTTTCTTGCCTTCTGTGCTTTTTGTTTGATTGATTTTCAATTAATTTCAATTCCATGATCCACATCATGCATTATTTTGCTTTTTTGGATGCCATGATGGACATCATGCTCCATCCCTCCATGACAACTAACAACTAACACTTCCAGTTCTAATTCATTATATTGCATATACTATTACATTGTTATATCTATCTAGGAATAACCCTATTGATCTAACAATATCCATTACAAACCATGTTATATCTTGAGATATCTTATCAATTATCATTACTATATCATATATTTTATAGCATAACACACTTGCAGGGCTCTTTCTTTTGAGGGAAATCATTATAGGATATTTATTCCTACCCTTAAAATATGGGGCAATAAATAAAGGTTTTTTCATAGATATCAGAGCTTTTAACGATCAAAAAATTAGTTTTTAGAAAACCCAGAACATCTATCAGACTTCAAACCAAGTAGAACAAACCAAAAAGATAGTGAAAATTAGAGAACAGTCATCAAAATTAACCCAAGAAAATAGCGTCAAGATTGGACTACAACACTGGATAGTAGGGTGTCCATTTTTTGTGATCCTATCCATTTTGGAAAAAAATCAAAATTTCCAAAAATAGGTAGAAAAGTAGGTTCAACTATAGTTTTGTCACATATAGACTAGTTTAGATTCAATACTTTTAGTATAGCCTTTCTCAAAGAATCTAGATATAAGGTGCATCATGCATGACATGATGACTCTCACTTCTAGTCTTAGATATGTTAGTTGGTATAACTTCTAGATTCAAATCCATGTTTCAAACACTAGTGATTGGGGGGCAATGTGTGCGGCACATTTGACTTTTTTCTTTCTAAGTTTAGTACATACCTAGGTATTCTTAGTAGTTGTGTGCCTTATTCCATCTGCAGGTGGTTAGAATCATTTTGGAGTGGATTTCATACAAGCCTAACCTCCAAATTTTGGAGTGGATTTCACATAAGCCTATTACCCAATTTTGGAGTGAATTTCATATAATCCTAATCTCCTTTTTTGAGTGGCCAAGAGTGGCCTAGTTTTCATCATGCATTCATCTATCCATGCCAACATTGTTAGATTTCAGAGCATTCATGGGCTTTAGGAGCCATCTCATATTACAAATTCATACAAATATCAATTTATATATTCACTTCATGGGGTAATGATGAATCCAAAGGAGTAAATAGCCTTTATATTCTTGAGCAACCTACTTAGAGGGATTAAACACATGGTCCAAACATTGATTAGCACATGCATGATCACATAGCTTCACTTAGTGGGTGATGATGGAGCCAAAAGGCCAATCTTGCATTCTTGATCCACTCTTATGGAATGGAGAACCTAGCACCATTCATGATATTAATTTTGGTATATAACATACCCAGCAAATCCAAGATTATCCAGCATTACTTAGTACTATAATAGGTTTTGAATTGATTCATGTACTTGATGAGGTGTATTCATTCCTTTCTCTTCCTCTCTATCTTACCCAACTTTTATACATTCTTATTTTAGATATAGTGTATCTTTTAATAATTGATCTACTTTTTTCTTTCTCTTGTAGATTTACCCTTCACAACATGCTCTCTCTATGCACACCCAACGTCACACAAATTCATGATCTTCACCCTTGTAGGTAAGTTTAGGTACACTTGTTATTTTTATTTTATCACTAGAATAAAGGTGGGGGGGGGGGTAAATGTAGTCATATAAAATATGAAAATTGGTAGCTTGAGTGTGGCTTATGACACCCAACCCATAGGTCCCTCTTGCTTTCTCTCATGACCCTCATAAGCATATTTTCACTAATTCTCAGTCATCCTTAGCCTTATAAATAGTGATTATACCTCCTCCAAGCAAAATTTATAGTGATGATTCCATCCCCCTAGGTCATATTCATTTAAGATAATAGTAGTCAACTTGGACTATAGCACTGGACCATAGGGTGTCCATTTTTGATGCTCCTATCTAAGTGTATTTTTACCTCCAATGGTCAATTTTTCTAGTTCCTATCCTCCTTGTTGGCCTAATGTGAATACATTCAACCCATGACCAATATATCCCTATAAAATTGCATTCAAAGTTTATTTAGAAAGGGTTGGCAATTATTATAAAGCAAACAAGAATACAAGTAAAACCACTAAGGCAATCTTCCCTATTTTATGCATACAGCCAGCCAATACAACTAAAATCTTATTCAAACCCTCACACCAATCCATAGCTACCTCAATTATACCCAATTTATCATTTTTCATCTTCATATACACTATTATATAAAGCACTTCAAGTGGGAGAACTATATATGGCTTGATCCCTCTTCAGAGTATTGGTATGTAGGCAGTGTGTCCACACAAGGGGTGTGGATACATATTTAGTGAATCTTACACACACTAACCTCTCCCCTCTTACCTAATTTTTTTCAAATAATAATGGATTCTAGGGTTTGAAGACTAAATCAGCTCTATATAGAGTTCTACAGACATCCATTAGTCAAAATTTCACAAGTAATCTCACATAGACATAATGAATAAAACCCAAAAATCTTAGGTCTCCTAGATAATAGTGGTAAAAGAGGACTATAACACTATACCCTAGGGTCTCCTATTTCAACACTCCTATCCTTTCATAAAATTAAGGCTAGATCCTAGTTTGTGACACTATCCCAATCTTACATAGTGAATTCTAGACTCTATCTCAGTCATCTCAGTCAGTTTCTAGCTAAGTTTTATTTTATCCACATTTATTGTTATTTATAAAAAGGTTGAAAATATAGTTAAATTATACAAATCAGTATCTTAATTATTCATTATTATTTATGGATTTTATTGTTCCATATTGTTAACTAAATTAACAATAATACACTAATATTCCCAAAATAGTTAAATCAACACCCTTGGGTTTCCTTTTTTTTTACATTGTATATTTGCCTTATTTTTTGTGAAAACTTGTTTAAAATTTTATTATTCATGATGATTAATATCATGTAAGAGGGTTATGTGTTTTCCTAAGATTACATGATATATATCACAAATATATTTGGGGTATGGACCCTTGTCTGTTATTATATATTGATTAAATTTGTCTCATTCAAGGGGATATCTTTCACTTTTGCTTCATTTATTAAATGTTACTTATATTAGGAGAAAATATTTCTTATGTTTCACTGATTGTATAGTGTCAATATTGGTTATAATATTGTTTGTGCCTCATTGCTCATATATTTCCCACATACAGGGATCTTCCTATTGATTGTGAGTATATTAATTATACCTTACCTATATAGGGAAAATACCATTAACACCTTTTACTATAATAATTCCACTCATGCATAACTAATTAAAGTAACTTGTTACATGTTTTCTTCTATAATGATATATTTATATGATTATACTAGTGCCTTTCATACTTTCTTTAGTGATGACATATTATTGTGATAATACACCACAGCTTTTATTGTTCTTATCTTACACATGATATGTATAATCCATTTATTTCAAGATATGTGATTCAAATGTTCACCCATAACTCAAAATGGGTCATATATCTTGTTTAATCTATCTCCAATATACAACAATCCCCAATAGTTATAATCCATTATTATTCTTGTGACCATATTTAGAAGCACTCACATAAAGCTATAAAGCATTCTTCTTATGTATCAAAATTTTATAAGTTATCCTGTAGAGTTATGAGTCATAATAGACTTGATTTCATAAATGATACACATACTCAAAGATGATATAGATTTAGAGATATGAATTTTTATAGAGATAACTTCATAGTTCACAAATAACCATGTGTATTTGTTCATATTTTTCATTTCCTTTTGTCAATTTTAATATTTACTTGGTTATTGATTTAGATATAAATTTATCCACTTTAAAATGTTTAAATTATGTTTTTAGTTACCTAATTTTTAATATTCCATACATATAATCATGAATACTTGTTCCAAAATCTTCATGAAATTTCATAGTGGCAGTCAGGATGTTTGTACCTAGTTCAGAGGATTACATCATTTATTTTATTTTATAGGTAGTAAGATTTGGACTTTAAAATAAGTTAAACTCTATTTATTTTTAATTTTATATCATTATAATTTTATATATTGACTTCAATAACTCTTACGAGTTTTGTTTGCAACATATTCTTTGATCACTCCTAGGTAAACCTATTTATTTTACTTTGTTATGTACACACGCACATCAAAGCCAATTTATATTTATTTAGGGTAATTTTTCATGTGTTTATTATCAAATAATATTATAATATTATTTTTATATGTATCTATGTGTTTTGGACCCTTTTTACCTCTCTCGTTAATTGTTTTTCTCTCCTTCATGTTTCCTCATGTTCTATGTGTTCCCATGTGTTTCCTAGGTTTTTTTATAAGAGTGTAGTCCATTCCTTTCATATTTCCATTGACACCATCCTATTTATTTAGTGTCTATGGACATTTTTTTTTACTTTCCCTAATTTTATTTTTTAGCTTGCATTCAAATAGGGTCTTGATCTAAATTTAAGAAGTTCATATATGAAAAAGTGCATTAGTGGAGATGGGACAAGTATTACAGAAGCGTGGAATGAAATAAAGACTTCAAGAAATTTTATAGATTGATAATTAAGATCATATTTTAAGGATTACAACTGATTTCTATTCAAAGTCTTCATATTTCATTATTTCCTTTACTCATGTAGTGAAATGTCATAAAGATTATGGCTTGCATCACTATGGTTACTTATTGAACTAAATTGAGTGTTATTTTTTAATATTTCCTAAGGAGATGGGTATAACTTTGGAAATCCACCCAAAAATAAACCTTTTTAATTTTTTTTAAAGTTTTTGAGATTTGGTTAGGGTTTTGAGAAAGGAGAAGGATTTTTTGATGATTTATAACATATTATGATAGAGCAAGTGAGCTTTTTGGAGAACATAAGTGGAAGAATGCATATGTAAAATTTGTTCTAAGATTGGAAACACTTTTTAAGAGTATTAAAACCTAATCCTATTCAATCAAGAGTGCACCAACCCTTTACTAGTAAAAAATTCAAAATTTATCAGATTATTTTAAACTTTCTAGGTTATCTTTGCATCAGTTTGTGGACCCATTTTCACACAATTTCAACCTCTATTAGTGCAAAAGTTTGATATAATTAGTGTTTATATTATAAATCTAAATTAGTATATTTTTATTAGTCTAATAATTTCCTTTAATAAAATATGGTTTGTGTTTGCTATTATATTAATGTAATCTACTTAGATATGAATTGTAATTGTAACAGTCAAACACCAGAAAATGTGCCATTTTTTGAAGCAAGTGTTTGTGTAAACTTTGAAGAAGTTAAGGAATAAACATAATATTCTAACTCCTTAGACCATACTAACACACAACTGAAATTAAAGAATAACCACAAAATAAAGTATAAGTGTAATCAATGACACTATGGTTCATCATTGATTTGACATTAATACATTAAAAATTTGTAATTAACCATTAATACAAGGCAAACAAATCATAAAAACACAAAGTAATACAAGTTAATTACTATTTTTGGTAGAATGAATTTATTTCCCCTAAAATAAAAATTACTAAATAAACAAGTATAACTAATATCCATGTGCAAATAATAATTTGCATGTTTCCCTTAAATTGAATATGGGGAACATATCCAACCACACTTGCTCAATATGAAATAAATACAATAGTTGATCCTAAAACTCAATTAATTAATAATTAATGTTAATATAACATTGTTAACTAAGGTTTATATGAATAATACAATATTTATTGACCCAAAAAATGGGTTACCAAGTGTACTCTACGTATTAATTATGCTCATGTTTTAGAATAATAGATGGGGGGCATCATCAATGCACTTTGTATCCAACCATAAATTCTTATAGTTACCCAACACACTTATGAATGAGTGGCCTTACCCTTAAAGAAATTTTCCAGATAAGTGAGGCCAAGTGTTGAGAGTAACCATCACAAATACAATCAAGTCAAGTAGAACTGGAAAATATAACATAATGCATCATCACCATTTATAGAAAATCCATTATAGTTTTTTTAAACAAATAATCCAATGAATAGTAAAAATGATTAATATAATAATTTATTTATCCAAATAATTGTGAAATAGATGCCATAAAACTTGTGTTCCTCAAATCCTTACTACAATTTATTATTACTTGCACAACATGCTCTAATTCTTTTTAGAATCAGGGAACCTCTTTTTACTTATATAGTCACTCTCACTTGTGCTCATAGCTTATTAGTATTGGAAGTATCAAGTTTATTTGTTATATATATTTAGTTTTCATGTCAAACTAGGTCCAAAAATCATCACCAATGGATGGACCATCTCCATGTGATAAACTTTCAAATAAGACATTTAGTGTCTAGTCAGAGTCTAGCCCTCACAATTTACATTTGAAGTTTAAATTACTTACTCTCTAAGCCCCTTAGAAAGGTCATGCCAATTTACATGATATTTTGGTTACCCAAACCTATCTTTTTGATATGACCAAGCTTGTTTGAGTAATTTTTATATTTTATGCTTTGTCCTTGGATGCATTGTGGATGCACTTATAGCACTTATAAAATCTGGCTAAACTGGTCACAACCTAGTCTTCCTTGGCTAAACTTGATTCATTTTTTGAAATGGTCTATCAAGTAAAAAAAAATCATTTTCTAGTGTTAATGTCATGTTTTTATCCAATTTTGGTCTTCGGAGGTCAACTTGTCACTTTTTGGTTGTAATCAAGACTTTTGGAGTTGATTTAGTCTTAATTGAAAATCCTAAGTTCCATAGACCTAACCAAAACTTTTTATGAGATTAGGTCTATGTTTTCAAATTTTCACTTTGTACACCTAAGTAGAATTTTCTTATGAGATTAGTTCTATGTTTTCAAATTTTCACTTTCTAGACCTAACTAGAACTTTTTATGAGATTAGGTCTATGTTTTCAAATTTTCAGTTTCTAGACCTAGCCAGAACATTTTATGAGATTAGGTCTATTTTCAAATTTTTACTTTATAAACCTAATAGGACCTTTTTATGAGATTAGGTCTATGTATTCAAATTTTCACTTTCTAAACCTAATCGAAATTTTTTATGAGATTAGATTTATGTTTTCAAATTTTCACTATTTAGACTTAACCAGAACTTTTTATGAAATTAGGTCTATAATTTCACTTTTTCATTTTATAGACCTAATTGAAACTTTTTATGAAACTAGGTCTAGGATTAACAAATTTTATTTTCTAGACCTAACCATAACTTTTTGTGAGATTAGGTCTAAGATTGAAATTTTTGATTTTTCAGACGTAATCAAAACTTTTTATGAGATTAGTTCTAGGATTGAAATTTTTTATTTTTTAGACCTAATTGAAACTTTTTATGAGATTAGATCTAGAAATTTGAAAACTTGAAAAATTAAAATTAATGAATTGATTACACATTTTTCAAAACCCAAATAAGTCTAGGAAGGCCTTTTAGAACCCGAGTTAGTGCTTTGGCCATAACTTTTGAATTGGGTGTTAGTTTTTTGAACCGTTTAAACCATTGGAAATATGATTCTACCACATACATTTTAGTATCTTTAATTTTAATAAATTATACTATATAATTAATTATGATCCCTATAAGTTGAGTGTTTGGTTTGGGAGCTTTAATTACCAAAATTTAATATTTTGTCTTTTTTGCAGGTTAGAAAAGTGCATTAAAGGAAAGTGGTGTGGCATATAGTGAGATAGTGGGTTAGTGGCTGAATTAATTATTCCTTACTACCTTTTAGAAGGAAAAAATTTCCCCATGGATCTCTCTTTTTATATATATAGGCCCATTGGAATCATTCCAAGGGTTGCCTTTTTGTTCCAAAACACTTAAGTCTTCCATATTTTTATGTAATTTTAGTGTAATTTACCCCTCTCATTTTCTATCTTACTATTATATTGGTAAAATTGGGCTCATTTAGATTTTTTTTAAAAATATTATTGTGCTACTCAAGTGGATCTATAGATTCTAATTAAAATTGTGGAAGATTATTATTTCCTACACATGCAATATGGTGGATTTGTGTTTCTCTTTCAAGTTTTGCTCTCTTTAGAGTCTTGCACCTTATTTGTATCTAGTTATGTAAATTTTAATTAATTAAGGGATTGGTTTTCTGTATTGTTTACATCAATTATATCAAATTTATCTCCAATATCACAAGTTTTTTATTTCCTCTTACCCTCTCTTTTGTTAATTTTTTTATAAATTATTAGATCTAGGGTTTGAATGTGATCTGTTATTATTTTTTTATCCTAGTTGCAATATATTTTCCAGTATTGTAAATACATTTTTGAATGTTAATATAATGGAATCAATGAGCATACAAATCAGCCATATTCTTGTTATATCAAAACCCTTTAAAATCTAATATTTATCACATAGGTAAATCTTAGATACAATTTATTTTAATGTCAATTTTTAATGCAATAAATTTATCCATTATATATTATGGCATTATTGAATCTCTAAATATAATGGAATAAACACACTTAAATTGGTTATTTTCTTTTCAAGTTGAAATCCTGATCAAAAGTAATTTGTATTCACATGGGCAAGTTGAAACATGCTTTTTTTTTGTTTTATATCATGAAATCCATTGATTTATTAGTGAATGAATGCATAGTTTATCATTTCCAAATCTATTCAAAACCCAAAAAATAATTAACAACATAAACACTCTCCTCTAATTTTTTTAAGTATCAGAATACAGTTAAAAATATTTTAGAACTAGCAAAAGCCTCTTATATGGAATAATTTACAACAAACTAATCGAGTGAGATCCAATCTACCAAGACTTGGTAGATATAGACCTTGGAGATATTTTTGGATCTCTTTTTAGGAGAGGTTAGATGATTTCCATCTCTCCTAAGTTGGTGTGCTAAAAACCCCATTAACAAATCAGTGCTAGAAGGAGGGCATATTCAAAAAATTTAAACTTATATATTTTTGGTCTTATATTCATCTTTTACATTCCTCCTAAAATATTATTTACTTGAAATGCACATCAACAAATTGGCACTAGAATGAGGGCATAAACTAATAAAATTGAAATTTTAATTTTAATAGAAAACTTTAAACCTTAACACTTTAGAGGCTTTGCCCAAAATGATATTCTATGTTCTCAGACTGGAAAACTAAAATTTATAACTTACCAATGACTAATCTTATTTGGATTGGTGAAGGTGGTTTCTTTGTGAACATTTCAGGGTATGATTATGAATTATCTAAGAATCCTTATAAATTTTGCTCAAAATACACACATTATGGGATTCAAACTATTGAAGAACATATTCAGGCATTTAAATATGTCATTATCTGAACTTAGATCCAACATGAGGATGTGGATTACTATGTATTTCCTTATGCCTTAGATTAAAGTGCTTATCATTGGTACCTTAGTTTACCATAAAGATGTATTATCTTGTGAGTTATATTTGAAACTATATTTGTTAACCATTTTAGTATTCCCATTGATCCTATTGCTTTATACCACCAGTTTTCTATAGCTTTTGGGGAGACCAATGAACCCATAAGTGTATTTAAAAATCATTTAAATCATTTATATAGGATATTGAAAGATCCATTCCTACAAATGAAAACAATTGCCATTGAAGTTTATCTCAAGACAGTTTATCCCTGAATTGCCTTGTTAATTCATAAGATTTCATCCAATCTCACCTCCTTGGAATTGACCTACCAATATGATTTCATAATCAAATAATAATCAGTTCCACATGGGTATGGTTTTGACCTATTCTATTAATTAGGATAGCTAGGTGTTTACACCTAAAATCCTTCAACTACTTTCCCACTAGTCATCCTATGAACCAATTTACACCCTGCAATCAAACAATTATTCAACCTTGTAACCATCTAATTCTTCCTATGATGAATGAGAACCTTATTTGTTCATTTGATGCATGAAATTATGTCAATTAAACATTTAATCAATAAGTTGTTATGCCTTGATTAGAGATCAAGCATCTCTCGATGCTTTTAATAGTCAAATGTTATTTGTTATAGGATATACCAAATGAAAAAGGCCTAAATAAGCCTATAAAATCATGTTTCTAAATGCACAATTTGGGGCCTATGGCTGAAAAATGATATGAATGTTGAGGCAATTATGTTGACATAGATTGTACCATTCTATAAGCACAAACTATCTCTTGAGAGTAGGGATGAATATGAATTAGATGATGAAATGATAATAGCTCTTTCAGGTGATCTAATGGTTTAAAATCATAATAGTAATGACCACACAAGAAAAAAATAGGCATATCTATTAATCAGACATAAGATGGAGTAGAAGAATTGGAGTAGTTAGATGAAGAAGATACATGTTATGTATCTAAAACATTCTTGTCATATGTTCTTCTTATTTTTGGCAAGCTAATTCAAGATGATAGACAAATTAGTTTTAGTAGTTTAACTCCCATCCCATCACTATAGATGAATGAATTAAAAGAAAATAATGTTGAACTAGGTCTTCCACATGAAGAAGGTGAGCTAAAAGGATTCAAAATATAATGCATCTCACTTATGGATAACCTTACCTTTGATCCAATTGGATTGAACCTGAATGAATAAGTCATGAGAGTCCTCACTCATAAAGAGTAACACCTGTACATTGTTAATGATAGGTGGAAATATGAGGAAAACCAAGTGGTTGTCCTTACATCTGAAGGTTTGGATCATTTAGAACAATCTAGAGAATATGATTTCAACATTCTTGTGATCGTCATAGTAGTCAAAGTATAAATTAATGGTCATGATCATGGCTTCCCAAATGATGAATAAATCATACTAGAGGAAGTCAGAGTTGAAAAGGCCTTGATCCAATTTATATCTCTAGATACTTCTACCAATGATGACAAAGCTAAAAGGTCATTGACATGGTAAGAACAAAGAATATGCCTTCTAGATGATGAAGATGGAAAGAAGTATGTTGCCACAACATTCATTTTAATTAAGGAGAAACCAAAAATTGATTCATCTCTTGATTTCTGAAAAGATAGAAAACTCACTAGGTTGGATAGAAAACTCACTCTGGTATGTATTAATACCCACCCTTATCCCTCGCTATAATTTAATGTATTGGTATAGGTATTTATCCAAACCTATCTTAATCAAAATTAAATGTAAGAATATTACTAAAATTTATAGCATAAGTTTGCTTACTTTGTAGGGAAACAACATAGATATAACTCTTTGGGATAGTGTTCATGAGTGTAAAGGAAAACATCACCATAACTAGTGTTTTCCCTTGGTAAGATCTCTACCAATCTTCTCAAAATCCTAAGTGAGAATGCACTCCACTTAAGGTGTCTAACTAGTGAGGATGTTCCATTACTTTTTGATGGGTATTTATTAAAACACTACTTCTAGAATTGAATGAACTTGGTAAGGTCATATAAATAAATTATTTTTATGGCATGCTTTCTTTCCTAATTTTTTTGTTAGTTTAGTTTGATATTCTTAATTTTATTGCTTTTCATTCTCGATCTAGCCTCGTTGCTTGTCTCTTTTTGGCTGATCCATATAATTTTCCATATAGGTTTCCCCTATTAATCAAAGAATGAATAATGAAAGGGACTATAAGTGACATAAATGACAATATAGTGTATAAATACTGATCCAAAACTTAGAAGTTTTGGTTGAAATATATTTCAAGAACACAAAATTAACATAGTAACAATGATTTCTTTGAGAAAAGATGTTTTATTACTCATAAGATTGCAAATACAAACATATGCTTATCTTTGGGAAGAGATGTTTGATTTCCTTCTCAAGTTACATCTACATTTATAAATACTTTGAAGTATGATGAGGATTTGGAAGGTCACCAATATTGAGAGAGATGAAGTGGTTTGACTTCCATGATCTACAATAATACAAAATTCAATAAATTGTTATTTTTAGAAACTTAATATTTTTAGACAGCACTATTAAAGTTGAAATTTAGGGCACTTCCATTGGGTTTTTAGGGGTCAAAACCCATTTATCATAGATCTATTCTATTTAATCACTTTGTCCTTATTCTTATCTTTCCAATGGTTTAAACAGGGAGTCAATCAAAGCTATAGTGAAAAAGTTATGGCTCTCGAAAGTTTTATCACCAATTGGGGTAAGACGGTCACCCGAATTGTGGCCTGAAGTGTTGCTTGGATCAAGTAATATGATTATTTTATAGCATTAGATTCTATTTTTGAGTTATTTTTGAAGGCTTAATCTATTATTTGGGTAAACTATTTGGTCAATGAAGATATTCTCTCAAAATAAAGTATAAAATCACATCTTAATGGTTTCTAGGTTTTCTTAGATGACCCTGTTATGGTGAAAATCTAGGGTGAAGATATATAATTATACCTTTCACTTTACACATTAGTCCCCAACCATAAGTGAGACAATAAAAATAAATAAATAAAACAAAAATCAATTTTATAAAAACTCAATCTTGGGTGGTTCAGGGAACCTCTACTAGGGATATGGATACTCAGTTGGTATTAGAGCATGGCCTAGAGTGGGATTAAAGACAACTCTATCAGGGTTATATATGTCTAGTTGGTATTAGAGTAATGTGCAAGCAAGCATTATTAATTTAGGATTCATTAGTTTGATAATTGGATATATAGTAGTTAGTACTTGTAAATTCTAAGAAGTAGAAATTAACTCATTTTCACACACTGGGTCAATGTGAATATCTGATTTGGTCTCTTAGCTATTATCATATTTTCCTATCTTGAATCTATTCATGTTTCATGCATAGTCTCAACTAGATATTATAGGTTTGTAGACATATTTATATTGTTACAAAATACTCAAGAGTATTTTTTAGCAAAATCATCATTTGTTGTTATTTTCACAACACGCCTTAATTCTTTCCAAAATCAGGGAACTTATTTTTGATTTTGTAGCCACTCCTACTTGTAATCATGACTTATTGGTCTTGGTAATCTGAATTTGACTTAGTATCTTAGTTTATATGCCAAATTGGGTTCCATAACCATCACCATTTGATGGACCACATTCATGTGATAAAATTTCATATAAACCACTTAGTGTCTAACAAAAGTTTAGCTCTCCTAATTTGCATTTGAAGTTTGGCTTACTTATCTCTCTAAGCCCCTCCAATGGATCATCTCAATTTACATGCCAACTTAGTTCCTAAAACCTATATTTTTGAGATGACCAAGCTCATTGAATATTATTTTCATTTTACACTTGGTCCTTAGATGCATTCTGGATGCATATATAACACTTGTAAAATCTCACTAAACTGGGTCACAATCTGGTCTTCCTTGGATAAACTTGGCCCATTTTCTAAAATGGTCTTTTAGATCAAAATTCTCAATTTTTAGTGCTAATTTCTTGTTTTTATCCATTTTTTTGTCTTCAGAGGTCAACTTGTCACTTTCTGGTTGTAATTGGGAATTTTAGAGTTGATTCGGTCTTAATTGAAAATCTTAAGTTCTATAGACCTAACCAAAACTTTTTATGAGATTAGATCTTTTTTTTTTAATTTTCACTTTCTAAATGTAATTATAAATTATTATGAGATTAGGTCTATGTTTTCAAATTTTCAATTTCTAGACCTAACAAAACTTTTTATGAGATTAAGTCTATGTTTTTAAATTTTCACTTTCTAGATCTAACCATAACTTTTTATGATATTAGATCTATGTTTTCAAATTTTCACTATCAAGACCTAACCGATTCATTTTATGAGATTAGATCTATGTTTTCAATTTTTATTTTTTAGACCTAACTAGAAATTTTTATGAGATTATATCTATATTTTTAAATTTGTATTTTCTAAACCTAACCATAAATTTTTATGAGATTAGGTCTAGGATTAAAAATTTTGATTTTCTAGACTTAATCAAAACTTTTTATGATATTACGTATAGGATTGAAAATTTTGTTTTTTTAGACCTGGTCGTAACTTTTTATGAGATTAGGTATAGGATTGAAACTTTTGATTTTTTTATACCTAATCATAAATTTCTATGAGATTAGGTATAAGAATTTGAAAACTTGAAAAAGTGAATTTAATGGCTTGATTACACATTTTCCAAAACCTGAATAAGTCTGGGAAGGCCTTTTGGAACCCGAGTTAGTGTTTTGGCCATAAATTTTGCCTCGAGTGTTAATTTTTTAAACCATTTAAACCGTTGGAAAACTATTTCTACCATGGACATCCCAATACCTTTAGTTTTAATAAATTATACTTGTGAAATTAATTATGATCCCTATAAGTTGACTGTTTGGTTTAGGATCCTTTATTTGCCAAAATTTAATATTTTTTTGTATTATTATAGGTTGGAAAAGTGCATTATAGAAAAGTGGCATGTAATTTAGTGAGATAGTGGGTTTTTGGATGCATTAATGGCATCTTAATAATTTTTAGAGGGAAACCATTTCCTTTTCTCTTATTCTATATATTGGTGCATTAGATTTATTCCAAGGGTTGGCTTTTTGTTGCTCCAAAATATTCAAAGTCTTCCATATTTTTATACAATCTTAGTGTAATTTTACCCTCTCATTTGATACCCCATTGTTATGTTTCCAAAATTTGGGCTCATTCAAATTATAAACAATTCTATTATTATGCTACTCAAGTGGATATATGGATTCTAATTAAAGCTGTGGAAGAAGATTATCATTTCTTGCACATACAATATGGTGGATTTATGTTTATCTTTCAAGTTTTGTTCTTCTCAGACTCTTACACCTTATTTGTAACTAGTTATGTGAATTTTGACTAATACAAGGATTAGTTTTTTGGGTTGTTTACATCAAGTGGATCAAATTTGTCTCTTATATCACATACTTTTTTTTCCCTCTTACCTTCTCTTTTATTATTTTTTTTATTAATTATTAGATCTAAGGTTTGGATGCAATATGTTATTATTTTTTTAATCATTGTAACATATTTTCATTATTATAAATGTATTTTTGAATGTCAATATAATGGAATCAATGAGCATACAAATCAACCATACCCTTTAAAAACTAATTTTTATCACATAGGTAAATCTTAAATACAATATGTATTAATGTCAATTTTGGTAGTAAG
This sequence comes from Torreya grandis, assembly GCA_037957365.1. Classification (NCBI taxonomy): domain Eukaryota; kingdom Viridiplantae; phylum Streptophyta; class Pinopsida; order Cupressales; family Taxaceae; genus Torreya; species Torreya grandis. The sequence continues at coordinate 267,903 of JARHVA010002826.1, read as the reverse complement.
CAATTTATCCATTGTTTATTATGGCATTGTTGAATATCTAAATGCAATGGAACAAACACACTTAAATCAATTTTTTTTTTTGAGTTAAAATCTTGATCAAAACTGATTTTTATTCACATGGACAAGTTGAAAATGCTTGTTTGTTTATTTTTGTTGCATGAGATATATTCATTTATTGGTGAATGAATGCATACTTTATCATTTATAAATATGTTCAAAATCCATAAAACAAACATTCTCCCCTAATTTCTTTAAGTACTAAAATACTGTTAAAATATTCTATAACTAGTAAAGGCCCCTTATATGGAACAATTTACAATTAACCAATTGAGTGATATCTAGTCTGCCAAGACCTAGTAGATATAGACCTTAAAGATATTTTTGGATCTCTTTTAAGGAGAGTTTGGATGGTCCTCATCCCTCCTAAGTTAGTGTGTTAAACAACCCATAACATAAATTTTATTAGAAAATAATAACAACCTTAGTGTTTCTATGCACTTTTTGGTTACCATATACAACCATCTCATATTTAACTCATAACATATAACTAGAAAGCAAAAATACTTATATAAATTATATGTTTTTAAGCTAAAAAAACAATCAAACTTTCCCACTAGTTATGAAAATTAGACTAATTTAATGCTTACAACAACATATAAATCAATAATGCAATAATGCATTATGATCAACATAACCACAACACTAAAAACCAAGTCAACCATAAATTAAGATAGGTATTCAAACATATAAAACAACTTCCATATGTAGGGTCATAATAATTCAAGTTTAAGCACAAATAAAAGGTGTATTTAGTATATTACCTCTAATATTTCCATATCATAACCATATTTAAACACATAATAATGTCAGACACATGGAAGTGATATGATAATGTCAGGGAAGCCAATGGGAACTAAGTTTTCATTACCTTTATCATCATGCTTATCTCATTTACATTGGCCCTAAATTTTACAGGTGTATACACCTATATTTTTCACTTAATGATGCTCTCTCTTGCATAACTTATCCACACATTAAAATCCCTAAGTGCACATCCTAAGAAGTGAAATGAGAAATATGTGGTCTGGATCATGTTACTTTGTGAGATATATGATCATTTTTTATAACTTATTATACTCATTATCATGATAGTTGATAAGTGTAGGATCCTATAATGCTCTTTCTGCTTCCTTTCCCCTCTCCTACTCAATTTTGCGTCCTTTTCCTACTAACTTGGCCATGTTGACTTAGTTATATAATGTTCCCTATATTTTATAATTATATAAACCATAGATGACACAATATTATTCTTTACTATTACTCATCCTAGAAAATTTGGTATATATTATCTAAGGTTACCACGTATAATGCTCTTTTCACTTCATTTCCCCTCTCCTACTCAATTTTGTGTCCTTTTCCTACTAACTTAGCCATATTGAGTTAGTTATATAATGTTCTCTATATTTGATAATTATATAAACCATGGATGACACAACATTATTCTTTACTATTACTTATCCTAAAAAATTTGGTATATATTATCTAAGGTTACCACAAAAAATAATAGGATTACATAATAGAATTCATACACACTAATAATCAAGTACTTCTATTTATTTTATTTAGGATGGAAGATTATATTTGTATATCCTCTCAAACTCGTATAATAAAGGAAGAAAGAATTATATTTTGAAACCACTATATCCCTGAAGAATATCGTACTTATCTCCCACCTTTATTCTATCTAAAATATAACATCACACTTAGCTACATGAGTTATCCTCACAACTAACTACTAATAATGAATTATTCAAATTAAGATTAACCCACCTTTGATTAGTGTGAAATCCAATCCAGACATAATGGGAGGACTCGGTCTCCCCAAAAAGTTTAAAAGGTAGATAAAACCAACAAGCTCAGGAAAGGAACCTAACATGAGGCACACCAATAGGCCCAGGTTACCAAAGAGAAAGGGTTGACCAAACAAAATTCCCCCATAAGACCAAGTGTGGGGGGGGGGCTAAGGTACAAAAGGGACTAGGTCCTAGAAAATAAAGATGGACCACCAAGGAAAACAAAAATAACCCAAAAGGAAAAATAGGAGCACCAACAACTAGGAACAAAATCCAACAAAACTAATTATGATAGGCATCATAGATTGTTTGAACTTAGGATGTGTTGTAAATCTTCTTAACTCCTATTTTTTCTAATCATTCCATTAGGGGGAAGATTCATAGCTTCCCCATCATACTTATAGAACCCCTTATCAACATTAAGATCCTCCAAGTTGAGGTTACAATTATGGACTCCTTGGGCCTCCATACATGAATCCTTGAGATGATCAAATCTCCTAAAACTTGAATAAATTTATTTATCCCTTTCAAATAGAATTTTCTAGTTCCAAGATCTTAGGGCAGCCTTGAACCAAATAGAATTGGGAAGAGTTTGGTCTATTTAAACTAGCACACAAAGTTTGGCCAAAATCATCCTTTTACATGAGTGGGTATTAGGGTCAATAGTCACAAGTGTACCAAATATTTATGCAATACTTCTCAAGATCCAGTCCACCTAGAATGTAGGAGGGAGGCCAGTGAGTTACATCTATAGAGGAATTTGATCCAATTTGAAATCCAAGTAAGGCCAATTTGATATTTACGGTTGAAGCATGAATATTTCCCTTCTCTTCAACCATGGGCCTTCATTAAGGTTTTTTTTACTATCTTATCTACAAACAAAAGAAAACAACAAACATTCATTAGTGAGAGCATCGATTTTAACTCCTTAAATCCTAGTCCACTTCCTCTTGGTCTAATTCTTGGTCACTTCAATGTTATGCCTTACTCCAAAAACTTTACCAAGAAAGGATTTACTATACTTTTCTTTAGCCTATTATAAAATCTTATCAAAAACATACAGAACTAGATTCTTACTCATTAGAATACTAGATGAGTGTTTGGAGTTGCCCCTCATAGGTTCCTTGAAGTACTTAGAGTATCCCTCTAAATTATCCATCCCTTTAGCAGTAACTAAGTCTTCGATAAATTGAACCTAACTTGTTGAACCAATATAAACTAATAAAGTCAAAAAATGTTTGAATTTCCACCTACGCATATAGGTTAATAAATGCTCTTCTCACCAAATTTTTTTAGAGTGAATTTTTCTCCAATCATTCAAAATTAAAATGAGTATAAAATAAATGCATTTAATATACCAATGGCTTAAACCAAGAACACTCATGGGGACTATAATTAGGTGCATGTTACTTCCCAACCTAAGTCACTAAACAATCACCAATAATTAAGCATCACAAATAAGCTCATTAAAGGTTCTTATGAAATTAACTAAAGTCCAAAATTTAGAAAATCAAATAATCCTAACAAGACATGTAGATCCTAATGGACCTCGATCCTTAAAAATAAATTTCATGAAAATCATAGAAGCTTAGAGTGTCTCTGGATCCTCTGTAATCCCTAAGAATTTCCTTTACTAGTATCAGGGGATTTTTCCTTAATATTTTGAGTTTTCCTTCTTGTGTTGGCACTAATGGCCACTTTTTCCCTTTCCTTTTTTATATTTTTTACCTCTGTCCATTTTTCCTCATGAGATAGAGGAGTTCCCTTAATAAATTAAGAGTTACTATTATATTTCTAGGGGAGATTAATGTTTCTAGATAAAACTTGAATAAGAGGCATTCCCTACTGAATGTTGATCCCTTGGAGTTTGCCATCCTTCTTTTTCAGGGAGGGAGTCTTGCAAGGATTCCTAGGGGAACCCAATGATGACTTTTCCATCAATGTTTTTTACCTTATGATTCAGGGAATAAGAGGGACCCAAATTCCTTGGATAAAATCATTTTACCTTTCTCTACTGGGCTAAGGATATCGAGGAATTTGTTTGAAAGTAATTTCACTAGTTCTAAACACTTTCTCAAGGATTAAGGAGAAATATTTACCTCTTCGGCATTCCTTAAAATCCTTTTATTCCTATAGGGACCATCCTGACACCTTTCCAACTCAGACTCCAGAGCTCCGGCATTGAAATTATTCTTAATCATTAGGGGGATAAAAGGATTCCCTCAGAACTCAACATGAGTTTTGGGCACCTCCTTCTCTAACTTCTTTTAGACAACAAATTTTGTCATGACTTACTAAATCATATCCTCTACAAGGAAGCTTATCCCTTTCATAAATGATCTTCTAGGTCCATTTATCAATTTAGATTTAAGCTAGATACTTCTTATAATAGGTTTATTCATCTAAACATATACATTAACCTTTGTTTCAAGCAATTTCCTTTTGGACTTAGTAACTGGGTCAATAGACATCGATTGTCTAATGGGTCAATCAATATCAAGAAAAACCTCCTCCTAAAATTCCAGGGGGAGTCCTAACAATGTAACCCACATAGGAAGTTCCATAAGAGTATCACTATCAAGATTCAACCCAGGCTTATATTTCCTAAGGGATAGAAATGATTTTCCCAAATACCACGACCCTCCTTCCAGTGCTTTTGTAAAGTTCTCCAGTTAAGAGAAAGAGACCAAGAAGTTTTTTTTTACCAAGCTAACCACTTCAATATGTCTCATATACTTCCACTTCATGGCCACCCATTCTATAAAGATATCAATTATTGGTCTATATCCATAGAAGCACACTAGTAGAGAGTTCTCCAATGAGGCTATAGTGTTATCCATAATAACATGTAGGATATCCAAAAATACTTTGTTCTCTTCCATAATGGGTTTAAGATTCTGACCAAATATGGACTTTGGATCCCCCATCCCTGAAAGAAGATCTATCCAAGAACTCTTAGGCTCCTTATCCTTCACAACTTCTATATTCCTGAGCCCATCACCATTTGAGATCCCACTAGTTGAACATGGAGTTTATGAAACTAGAGCCATTTTTTAGCATTGTTAAATACAACTCATTTAAAATTATTTATTTAAAACACATTAACACTAATTGAAAATATAACCATGAATATTAATTTCTTAACATTCCCCCTTAGTGTGAATGCAAGTGAAGAGAAATATAGCCTATAAATGTTGTTTCTTGAAAATACCGCTTAGACTAGGTACGCTCCATAAGTTGTCTCGTAACCCTCAGAAGGGTGTAGTATTGTAGAGATGAATTTGATATTCATGGCCCCTATATTTTGTATACCTTGTGGGAATAATTATTAAAGGTGATTGATCAATCATAAAATTATGAATCTACTTTGATTCATTAAGTGCCAATACTTGATGGACAACAATCCATATTGATATACTTCGAAATCTTCTCATTCACCCTAGGAGTCAGATTATTTGAACATTCATATCTTTCCCCAAATGTTAGACCAGAGGTTTTTCAGAACACAATGGAAAATAAGAAAACTCTAAGTTGAAAAAAATACTGTAAATAAAAAATGAGGTCTAAGTTTTCATATTATTAGGAATACAAAACAAGACCAATATTAATGAATTAAAGATAGAAATAAAATACAAAAAACACAACACAATAAAGATACATATTTTATGTGGTTCACCCAATATGGGTTACGTCCACATAGAAACAACCAATACTTCTTATTATTTAGTCCAACAAATGAAGGAAAAAACCTACAATACAACCATTGTAATATCTGCTTCACTCATATACAATGTGTCACTGTAAGTACCATACTCTCATATCAAAAGGATGGTTATATATAGAGAAAAAATGCACAAACATAATTTCTATCATTAGATCTGCAACCTAATAGTGAACAGTCCAGATTTACTATGAACTTACAATATTTTATAGTGCATTTTTAACAAAAATTTGTTTTGGGGGTGTTGTCCTCAAACCCCTATCAAGGGGGCTCCAAAATAGATTGATGCCCCCCTAAACTTCCATGGTGATCCTAATGGGGGGGCATTGCCCCCCCACACACCCCCTATCGGGAACTGGGTATTAAAATAAGATCAGGTTTCACCATCCAACACATATGTCTCTTATGTAGCTATTCAACATAATCTTTGCCACTCAATTATACATGGCATAGGTGATATTCACTACCACTGAGAATCATCCTTAGATTTAGTTGATGCAGCACATATTGGTGCCACTAATACAGTTTCATGGCCTCATCACTAATGAATAATGAGAGGATGCTAAAAGTACTCCTTCCATTGCCTCCATTCTCTAATATGAAATTGCTTACTCAACAAATTAGAAGTCAGATTCACCCCCACCCCCCCTCAACCTGCCCCCCCTCCCCCCGCTCAACCCCCCTCCTCCCTACCTCCACCCCCCATAATTTTTACATATTTATTATAAGTTAGATGTCAGATTCACCATAAAATGTATCATATACAAATATGTGGATGTTTGATTTTGACTCTTTTAACATACAAAACAACATATACTTTGATGAAAAAAAAACTATAAAATAATATAACTTTGACTAAATTTTTTATACTCTTAAAAACAAAACTACTATCATAATGACTCATAATATTAAACTAAATGATAATTGACTAATCCTAATCTTAAAAATAACTTTATGGAGAATTCTAATAAACTAACTTAAGAAACACCTAAACCTTAAAAAAAAACATTACGAGATTATAGACTACTTTCTAAACTAATAAGAACTTTGACTCCACTTTAGATGTATTAAAGATACTAAATAAGTACTCCTAAATTAATGTTAAAAAAAAATGACTTTAAAATTAAAGCTTTGATCCTTTGTTGTTAGTTTCCACCAAGATGTGTCGTTGAATGACTTGAATGACTATTAGTGCACGTAGATGATTAATGTGTATATGGTGCACGTAGATGATTAATGTGTTCAATATGCAGATATGATTATGCATGAGTAGATGAATATAGAGATATGGAATTTTTGAGAACCACAGAGAGACTTCAAGAGGTTGAAAACATGACTACACACGTAACACTTAGATCGAATGAATAAAGATTAGAAATTTTATTTGTAGTGAACGTTCACCTGCTTTATAGAGCCGAGTTGCTCCTGTTGTGGATACTGAATAGAGGCATGGAGCCATGGTAGAAGGATCTATGAAAAGTGAATGACTTGCCAATCTGAATTGGGATATATTCAATTTGAGCTTATAGATCATTGAGGAACTCGTCAGGGCTACTAAATGCATGATAGGTTTTATACTCACCACTTGTTATGACTCCCAATGAAAATGATTGATTTTATTTTCTCTTTCTCGGGATATTTATGGGTTTCATGGTTATTAGTGATCAATGTATCATTTGTTCATCATATAATATACGAAAATAGAGATCCAATATATTCATGATGATCACAATAAGAGTTGCATCATCAAAGATATAAATAACAATATCATTTACATCCTTATTATGGATGGAAATCTTAAAATATTTCCCATAGATCTTGACAGTTATATCATGGTTGAAGATCCCATGAATAATCTTTCCATTTCCATCACGTTGTTATATACTTAAGGATATGATATATTAATATATATGGGTTGATGGAGATGCCTACATGTGTCACACATCCCCCTTAGTTAGTTATACAAGTCCAATATATTAGTTAAGAGGGGTCATACATGTTAGCATCTCCATCAATCTGTATACATTAATACATCATATCCCTAGGTACATAGCAATGGTTGAAGATCCCATAGATGATATTCTAAATTATACCATGGATGACGATCCCATATATGATATTCTTATTTTTACCATGAATGAATATCTAATAGACGATCTTCCCATTTTAAACACGTATACCATGGCTGAAGATCATATAGACAATCTTTCCCTTTTTAACACTTATACCATGGCCAAAGATCTCATAGATGGTGTTCCTATTTATACCATAGTTGAAGATCCCATAGATGGTGTTACCATTTTTACCATGGTGAAATATATGCAACATG